>CAIGRN010175106.1:0-20972 GCA_903798345.1 Fraxinus anomala
ATTTCTTCGTTAATTTGCCTGGCTTCATAGCTCCTGTTTCAGCTGTTGGTTGATTGAGCTCATGCTCTACGTTCTTATCCTCCCTTGTTCTTGCTGTGATGTTGGAAACTAAAGATTTTGAAACAGCAATTCATCGATCTGGTGCTGGGATTAGGCTGTGAAATTTTTCTTGAAATTGGCTTGGAAAGAGAGGTGTACTGGTCGGTATAACCTTACAAGTCTCGTGCAATTTGGGATGTAATTGGAGTCTATGCACTATCCGAATTTGGATTTTGCTTATGGGTTGATACAACTCATATTCATCTGGAGAATACTGCTAGGGAGAAGAAGAGGAAGAAGTAGGATATCCCATTCTTGCAGTTAATACCGTATATTAATTGATTACTTAAATACCCATTTCGATTGCAAATTTTAGCGTTCAGGTTCGGATGATATGTTTTACAATGATTTTTCATTGGTGTCACAACCATGTAACTAGACGGTATAAAATTTTGTTGATTATACTGACTAGTTTTGTCAAATGTTTTTCGAGCTTGTACAAGGACATGTTTAGACAAAGAAAATGGCCAAATAGGAAGATCAATTTCATTGACTTGGGTTACGATTACTTGAACTTTAAATTTGACTGATGGAGAGAATTACAAAAGAGCTCTAACTGAAGGACTTTGGATGTTATCTTACTCTCTAATTTTTTTTTTTCTTTTTGAAATTAATGAAAAATAATTGAAATTTTGCTCATAGAACAATAAAAAACGGTTCTGATTATAGAGGGAGGATTACTAATCAAGAATGCATATGACTATACGCCCTTAATTGTGGTGTAATAATATTTTAGGCTATTATTCATTAAAAATTTTATTAGACAAATGAGTTAGCACAAATTTTCTAAACAATATTATCCTTCAATTTTCAGATTATTAAAGCTACCACCAATAAAATTGTTACTTAGAATTCGTTTGATATGCAAATGTGGAAAGAAATTTTAATTCTATATTAGTTGGAAAATAAAAATTCATAGGAATTCGTTTTTCATGAAAATAAAAAAAATGCAACTTAAAGTAATTATACATTGAAATTCGATTTCTATTTTCACGTTACAATTAAATTGTTAAATTAAAATTTATTTTTCTTGAATGTGATATTTTTCACAGGATTATAAGAAAAAGAAGGAAAAATAAAAGAAAGGAAAACCAGTCATGTTATAAAAGTCAACTAAATTAGTATATCGACTATATTCCGCTCATCCAACTGTACACTCTGCTCATAAAATAGTACAGTTGTAAATGGCGCCACATCCAATCATCTCTTTCTTATCAATACAATCCAATCTCTCTCTACTCTCTCATGGAGGCTCTCTCCATTTGCTTCTCAGCTTCTCAATCTCTCCTGAACCACCGTAAAACCCTAAAACTCACGTCCAAATCCAATATTGGCCATTCAAATTCACTTCCCACCTGCAATTCCACTTCCAATTTTACCTCCCAGACCTTTAATTCTTTGCATATTTGTTCCTCTAATCACCAACTAAAGAGTACTTCAAAAACCAAATTCTTCAATCTTTTGTTCAAAAATCTTTCTTTTCTCAATTCCCAGCAATTGTTTCTTAAACCCAACATGGGTTTTCTTTTTCTTGGATTCTCTTTTCCGCTTTCTTGTCTTGCCTCAGAAATTACTGCTCCCCCTGAAGAAGTGTCTAGCAAAATTAACTTAGAAGCAATTTTGGTTTCTATAGACAATTTTTTCAACAGGTACCCATTTTTTGTTGCCACTGTCACATTCATTTGGCTCGTTGTCATACCCCTAACAGAGGAGTACTTACAAAAATACAAGTTTATTTCAGCCATTAATGCATTTAAGAAGCTTCAGGATGACCCCAATTCTCAGCTTTTAGATATCAGGGACAATAGGAGTTTGGCCTATTTGGAATCACCCAAATTGAAAATCTTAAATAAGAGTGCACTACAGGTTGAGTTTCGTGAAGGAGATGAAGAGGGTTTTGTGAAGAAGGTTTTGAAGAACTTTGGGGAGCCAGAAAATACAACTATTTGTATCATTGACAAGTAAGTTTTGGAAATATGTAAGTTGCAATTTCAATTTTCTGCAATCAGATTCATATTTGCATTTGAGTGAATGGAGATATGGAAGATCATAATTACTTAATATTAGTAGTGTTTTTTTGTTAAAAAAGTTATCGTGATTGTGCACCGTGAGATAGTTTTTAACCTTTAATTCAATTGAAATAACAGTGTGAGTGAAAAAGAATTGTCATTTAACTGGACTTTGTCAGTAATTGACTACTTGTTCTATGAATAATGGTCTGGTGAAATGATATGTTACATTATTTGGATGGTTGTCGAACTAATATTATTGCTTTCTTTCTGGCTATATAAATGATAAACATTTCAATTTGCTCTTTCACTGAATATGCATTGTTCCCTGGGACAGTGCAAGATGCATGAAGACCCAAACTAACTTCTCTGTTGGCTCCTTTTATGTGTAAGGTAGTTTTGATGGTAACTCCATGAAAGCTGCTGAATTGTTGGTGAAAAATGGTTTCAAAGAGGCTTATGCAATTCGGGGAGGGATTAGGGGCAAGAAAGGGTGGCAGGTATTCTTCTTTTCCTTCATCGATGTAAATTAAGTTTTTCTGAGTTCAGTTTTGCTATTGTTTGTTGACAAGGCATTGTTTATTAATGCTTGGTCATTTTCTGATTTTAACTATTCAGCGATGGTTAATAAGTAGAATGTAGACACACTAGTGAAGCTCATATGAATAAATGATATGTAGACTGTAGACATTTTTCCTAGTGAAGTTCATAAGAGTAAATTATTTTCTAAAAGTATCACGAGGGAGGGATGTAATGACTCTTTTTGACTTGAATTTTCCTAACTTTATTGCACATTTGGGTTGTATGGTGTTTGACTGCATTTTACTTATTTTTGGTATGACCATAAAGTTCCAAATATGACTTTACTCCCTTCTGAAAATTGATTACCTTGAGATAAATTGAGTGTGCATTTGTGTCATGACTATTATTTGACATTCTGGTTTGGCAGGTGCATATAGTGAAATTTTTAGGAACCCAAGTTTGTCATTCATTTTTGCAGATAATTACAAGAGAAAAAGATATAGTCCTTATTTATTTCAGTATGTTGGACACTCTTTATGCAAACATTCAACATGATGAAATCTCCAGACAGAAATTTTTAAGAATCCCTTGTATGAACTATAAAAATTGACTATCCTGGCAAGCGGCCATGCCAGAGACACTTAAGCCTCGCTGTATGTTGAGTCAACCATATTTCATCACATCTAGGCTTGTATGCTCTCGCTCTATTGGGAATAGTTTTGCGGTTTCTTGCCAGGGATTGTTAGCTGTTTTGATGTCTAATAATTCCACTTTTTATGGAAAATGTATTTTCGTGGCTCCAATGACCATGAGAACTTGTACAAGTACCATTGTTCATATCCTGGGTGATTTGGAGAGAGTAGAAATAGGGCCTTTAAGGAGAAAGAATACGGAATTAAGAAAGAGGGAGTGGTTGGACAATGTTATTGTGGGTGCATGGGGGGTACCTTGCAATGTTTCTTCTTTTTCATATTTTGTTGGTTCTGTACATGATTTCATATGACTGGTGATACTCGTAAAATTTCCATCTCGTTGGTACTATTGCTACTAATAACTACTAATTCAGCAGAAGCTTGTCTTGGTTACTAATTAATTTACCAGTTAAGGAATTCTAACTATGAGTTTGAACAATCTTTCATCATATGACTTTATAGTTCATTTTCAAGTTTGCTTTGCTTATTTGCAGGAGATACAAGAAACCCTTCTCCCCCCATCTGTCTGTGTCTATCCGAAGAAGAAAGTAAAATTGTCCAAAGAACTTAATCCAAATGAAGGAGTACAGCAACAGGAAAACGATAACAATGACTTTTCTTCCACCACAAATTTCAGCAACAGCAAGAAAGAGAATAACTATGATAGAGATGTTAGCTCCATTAATCCCACGTTACAGTCAAAAGGCGTTCCACGGCCATCATCTCCCTACCCAAATGTATGAACATACTGCTCTCATTTCCATACACGTATATGTGCTCCACCCGTCTATGGTTTTGAAGTATGAAAATAGGTTATATATACATATAGAAATGTTTATGGTTGAAATTCAAATTATAAGGAATTAGTATAGTTTTCAAACTTGCTCGGTAGATAAACTAGACACGATTCCTGATATTGTCATGTATTAAAAGATCTGAGTCTCGGGGCACGGGATTATAAGATTCTGTGTCGGATAACAACTATAGTCCTATGAGTTCGTGTATGTTGCTTTACAAATTTATGCGTGTAGGCTGTCCGTATAAAACTACTAACAGAGTATATTTATAAATGCAGTACCCGGATTTAAAACCACCATCTTCCCCAACTCCATCAAAGCCAAAAAGTTGACAGACTCGGTTGCTCGACTCATCAAGCCTTCTACATATCAGATGCTGCCAACTAAAATATTTTACAAGCTGTCGGGGTTGGCGGTTCCCATTTTAAAGTCTCATTTCCTGGTGTTTTTATGATGAAGAAGGCCTTGTTCTGCCTGCTCTTTCCTTGGAAAAAAATTGTGTAAAAGAGTTGTATTTTGCTGAATGGCAAAATTTTGAGGGCTTTTTCCCATGAATATGCAATTGGTTATTGTTAACATCTCCTACAACCTTTCTCCATATTTATCTATTTAATGGTTATACATCCAAAGTGCCACTTATTGGGAAAAATTAGGTTGGTGCCCTAGCCTTATAATTTAGGTTTTTCGTTCCTTACATATATCTAAATCTGTGAATCTGTGTCTCGTAGGAAGGAAACTTTCAATTTGGACATTTTACGCACAACTTTTTACGTGGCTTAAAGCTATAGACTAGTCTCTTGAAATATACTTATTTCACTTTAAGTGGTACTACCTTTTATTTTATAGTTCACTAAGTAGTTACTTAAAATGTCAAATAACTAAAAAAAGTATTTACTTTTTTCATTTAAAAAGATAATAAAATACGAATATTGTGTGTTGGAAGACTAACAAATTTAAAAAATTAAGATATTGTCTTAATTTTGCAATTTATCATTTCAAAATCATTATTTAAATAATAATTTTTTGTATGATATGTATAATTTTTATAAAGCAATGTTAATGTAAATAAAAGCGATTCATCTTTTTGTCCATATACAATTAATAAACCGGAAATTGTCATTAATCATAAAATGTAATATTATTAAATATTTTTGACCTACATTAAAATGAAAAAAATTTAATATTTATTGAATTTCAAAATTTATAAAATAACAAAATAAAAGCATAATTCACATGGTAGAAAATGAATGAATTAAAATAAAGATTGATATTTATATTATAAATAATTGATTAAATTAAAGCAGAATCTGAAAATCTACCCGTGGTAAGGGCATGGCTTTTTGTCAAAAACATACGCAAGTCGCTTAATTTATATCCTCGTACTTTTGGTGACAACAGAAACGTTCTGAAGTTCATTTGTACATCCTCCGATCATCATCTTTTGGTGTTCGACGAATTTCCCGAACCAACTCCGGCGGCTGCAATGGCTTCAATCAATATCAATATTTCATCTTTGGATGGGACCCTTTCGGCTGCTGAGTTTAAAATCGCTGCTTGTGCCTTTTCAGAGCTATGGAAAAAGTTCAATTCAGCTCTTCCTCAGTGGTCATGGATCCCTTCTTCAAAACGGCCAGGGATTCCCTTCAATCATGTAATTCTACTTGAGCCCTCGTACATGTTCCTATCAAGTAACTTAATCCAAAAGTTGTATGCTTTGTTTTCCTAATTTTCTTTTTCTCTTAAGGTGGAAGGTTACTTATCAATGGAAAATGTAATTCTTCCTGGTTTTGATCAGGTGGGTTTTCCGAAATCTGCAAGTTTAACAATTTTTCATTCATTTTGCAGCCAGAAAAAGAGAATGAAGTATTCGAATTTATTCCAAAATATTCTAATGTTTTGTTTTACAGGAAGGTCATCATAAAGGGGATCAGATTGAGAAAGAAGAGTATAGTTGCTCCATTGTAGATGAATTTATTGATGATGCTATATTGGTATGAACATCTTCTTATACTGGTTCAGCCTACATCTGCATTATGAAAGACTGTGTGCGCGCTTAAATGGCTTAGATCATCCGAGAAATCTTCCGGTGTACTAAATGAATGCTAGTTGCCGTACGGCTAGATCTTGTGATTATCGTGTTTGTAGACTTGCTTGTCGTCAAAGAATTTCCTATGCTGAAATGATAGATCGCTTGTTTTTGAAATTATTATTAATTTTTGCATATCTAAAAGCATCAGATGCAAATATATCATTAGTGCCAAATAAGAAGTTTCGATAGTAACAATACTGTTTGATATGAATTTTTGACCTCATTTATTGACAACTCTATAGTCTAATTTCTTTCATTGTCTTGCTAGAAAGGAAACATACCCGTATGATCACGTTGTTTCCAACTTTGGGTATAGTCGGGTTATTTTCACGAAGACATGATTGCAATGGTTGGTTTAATTCTTAACTTCATTGCCATTTTATTTCTTTTCTTGCAAGGTTGAAAATTATTGTCATGAAGTAAATCACTATGACTTCCACGTCGTCTACAGCACCTCTTATATGGTACCTGTGCTATATTTTCGTGCTTACCGCGGTGGTAAGTTGATACCTTTAATCACTTTGGGACAAGAATTTGATTGAATGGTTTTGTGAACATATATTGACAAATTCAGTGTTCAAATAGCATTTGCTGCAATTATTTATTTTTCTCAGTTTTTTATATGCATAATCCCCCTCAGTGGCTATATCTGATTCTGGTTTTAGTGATATTTGACAGCCATTCCAACTATTTCAAGCTATCTATATGTTCAAGATTGACTATTGAACCTTTTGAATTCATTAACATTATTCGCACTGATACTGTTACCATTTTGTGGGTTTTATATACGATAACTAAATGGACCGATTCATTCTAACTCTGTAGATGGACAAACTCTGGTTTTGGATGAGATTGAAAAGGATATTCCTCTCAATTCTGGAAAAATGCTAAGGGAATCCAAGTGGACGTTTATAACCCAGGAGGTGAATATCTCTGTCCTTGTTGTCTTGATTATTTTTTCTCTAATACTTTGGACCTCTATAACTACTATGAACTTATACTGTACTCTTATTCTCCAAGTTTGAGTCTGTTAAGTAAGAAAATTTGGTTGCGTAATTTGTAGGAGCACCCTCAATTGAACCGGCCATGGTATACACTGCATCCTTGTGGAACTAGTGACTGGATGAAGTTACTTTTAACCAATGAAGCTTCAGTTGCTCAAGGTGGGGTGGAAACAGAGAAATATCTGGCGTCGTGGTTCTCGGTAGTTGGGCAGGTATTTGGTATTAAAATCCCCTTTGAGATGCTGGATAACATTGGTACGTCGTAACATTCTCATGTTGGACAAGATCTGGCTGCATTGCCTGTGTACTATACTCTCTATTCTTTAATTTTTTGCTGGAAGTTGTTTTTGACCTCTCCTAATGTTGGATTAGGGCAATAAAACCAGTTCGATTTGGTTCCGAACCCCTGATTTTCTTTCTCTGGTCTCCTTTTCTTGAATTTGAGTATGAAGGTTTGTTTATTCTTTGATAGTCTACAATCAAATGAATATATCGACTCAATTGGCACTCACTATCATTTAGAGATAATGATTGGGCTGTGTCAAAAGTTATTCTTGATGCTAAGTCTAGGTGGCAGTACCCATAGCATTAAAATCATAGGTTTTCAACCTATGATATGCCAACACCTAGACTGGTGTTCAACCAGTGGTGCTGAATAACCTTATTCTTTTACCTTGATAGTTCCATAACTTGTTGACAACTGTGGTGCAAGTTAGTATTATCTGCCTTTGCAGGTGAGATATCTCCAGGACTTTTAGTTGTTCGGACTAAGCATGCTAAAAACTCTTTTGTTTCCATCAGCTCCCTTCAGTGGAGATTCAATACAACCTTTGCTTTGAATCCAAAATCTTGTACACCTTTTATGATCTTCTCGAACCTGTAAATTAGAAATAATTCTTGAATATTTAGCGATCTCAAATGTGGAAAAAAAAGTACACAAGATGATTGAATTGATAATAGAAACTACTGATAATCATCTGATAATTGTGATATATGGGAGAACAAAAGCACTGGAATTAATCGACAGCTTTGAATTGAAACACCTTTGGTGCCTACATTTTTGGCTTGGAAGAACTAGACTTGGCGCCAGAGCGCAACTTTTGACAAAAAAAAAAAAAATAATAAAAAAAAAAATAAATAAAAATTCTCGAGTAATTCAATAGTTCAATTCTAGTTCAACGATAATTGAACATTTTTCCATTTTTTTTTCTCAAACGATAACATTCATGTCATGTTTGACACAAAAAAATTATTAAATGGAATTGAAAGGTGAAAAATAATTCAAATAAGGCAGAGTGGACAGACTGGTGCTGCCACAGCTATGTATTGAATCCATCTTGAGCATAACGGACATGTTAAAGATAGAATCAGTGTTACAAAAACTAGCCCGATCGACTAGTTCAATAGTGAAAATTTGAGAATCGGAGTGGTCATAACCTAAAATATTATACCTAGAAAGCTGAATAAACATCGATAAAGCGATTCCACTTTGAATTGGTCACAAGTTGATCGAGGTTCCTTTTTTTTTTTTTTTTAAAGAAAAATATAGTATATGTACGTGTGTCAAAAATTGATCGAGCCTCGACAAATATCATCTTATGTTGTTAATTATAAATATCCCATATATAATTATATTAACTTCTTATTTATCATGGTTGAATCCTTTGACTTGTTATCTTTTTCGGTCGATGTTCAGACTCGGTCTGAAGTTAAAAAACTAGTTCAATAAAATATAGATAAATTCTTCTTGAAAATCTCCCTACGTCGAACCAGAACCCCACACATCCTGTAATCCAAATTCTCGTCAATGAGGATAAGAAAGGATAAGGTTTAGAACCCAACTCACCCAATGAGAATCCTGCATCAACTAAACCTCACAACTCAGAACCACAAATTTGAGTGCAAAAGATATTGTTTTCACAGTAAGAAATTACACAAACCCCTTATTTCTTTATTACACATTCTTTCATATATTCTTGTTCTTGCTGTGACCAGTCATTCTGAGTTCTAACACCAGTTTCAGATATGGCTACTGCTGCTTCTACTATGGCTAGCCAGCTCAAGAGCAATTTTGCTTCTTCCTTGATTAGAGGACTGGTTACTCCAAAGGGTATTTCTGGAGCTCCACTCAGAGTTCTACCTTCCAGGAGAAAGTCTTGCTTCACCATCAAAGCTGTCCAGTCTGAGAAGGTTAGAGGAATTACGTCTTGGTTTCATGTCGTTGTACCATCTCATCTAGAAAGTTAAGCTATACGTATATATTTGCTTAGATAAGTTTAGTGTTCAACGCCCATGTAAGACACGCACAATTTTCATAAAATGGTTCTCATATCATACTGAAGCACATTATCTAAAACTTTAAACGGTTAGGGAGAGGCTGTAGATGTCAAAATCCTTCTGGGATCTTTTGGCGGATTCTCCTAATTTCTTATAAATACTGTAGTTTGATTGAGATTAACTGGAAATTGATCTTCTTTCACCTTGACACAGCCGACTTACCAAGTGATTCAACCCATCAATGGTGATCCATTCATTGGAAGCCTTGAGACCCCAGTGACATCAAGCCCATTGATTGCTTGGTACCTCTCAAATCTCCCGGCCTACAGGACCGCAGTCAACCCACTTCTCCGGGGCATCGAGGTCGGTCTTGCCCACGGTTTCCTCCTCGTCGGCCCGTTCGTGAAAACCGGCCCTCTCCGTAACACACCTTATGCAGGTGGAGCTGGTTCCCTAGCGGCGGCAGGCCTTGTTGTGATCCTTAGTCTTTGCTTAACAATTTATGGGATTTCATCTTTCAAAGAGGGTGAGCCATCAACTGCACCTTCATTGACACTGACTGGCAGGAAAAAGGAGCCTGATCAGCTGCAAACTGCTGAGGGTTGGGCCAAATTCACTGGAGGATTCTTCTTTGGTGGGATTTCTGGTGTCACTTGGGCATACTTTCTCCTCTATGTTCTTGACCTTCCTTACTACTTTAAGTAGAGGAATTTAATTCTCTTTTGATGTGTAATTATTCTTAATGTACAATCGAAAAAACAAAGTTAATATCATTTCAAGAATATTGTTCGGTTCATTGTTCCTTGTATTGGAAGATCCAAAGCAATTAGATCAAAACTCGTATGCATTTTTTTTTTCGCCGCTAATTTATTAATGAAAGACTGGTACTCTTTTTAGATTTCGTTAGAGAGCACTTAAAATCTAAGAAAAGGCCTGACTTTACCACATCTATCGAATTTTAATAAATTAGGATGCCAGACAAACACTATTTCCTATCAAAAATCCCTTTTTTCTCACGTAAACAGGAATAATCACATCAAATTATAGAAGATCATTGGTTAATTATTTGACCTAAATTGCCTTGTCTGCTATAAATAATATAGTTAAATATAATTATATCACCGCAGCCCTAATTATTATTATCATTCTCTTCTTTGCGGTCCTAATTCTTCGTTATAAATATGAGATTTTAGTTCTTAATGAAATATACAAAAGTGTATTGACTTTTATATTTTCTCTCTATTTTATAGCAAGCTATCGATACAAGTTTCTAAAAACAACGTGAATTAATTACAAGGTAGTAATAATTTTCTATGCTTGGTGATCGCGAGTATGTCGAAACCAATTTTGCAATTTTTTTTTTCCACTAGTGACTTTTACAAATACACGATTGATCTACGTTGTGAACTTGGCCGTTCCCTAAATATGTGACCACCAGGTGTGCAATTTCTTTTCATTATTAATGATTGATATCCACTGTTGCTGCCATCCAAATTATCATCAATTCCTCACTATATGAATCTTATAAACATTATGTTTACTGACTTGCTGTAAATTATTAATATTTTTTAATCATTGCATTAGTGAGAAAGTATATGGATGCCTTGCGTCAAGCACTTATTCTGCAATAATTATTGCTAAGAAAACACGATGACTATCCTAAGCTGCCGAGGTAATCGTTTTAGAATAATGCTGCACGCACATGACCATGTCTATTCTCTACGTGATGGGGGACAAATTTTCTCCCTCCTATTATATGAGGACATCTGTCTCCCTGGCACGTACATAGTATCGTTCAATTTTTATTTATATATATATTTTTTCAGTTTTACGATCTTGAAGATCCTATACTCCTGGTGCTGTGGTATGAAATTGGCCTGCAACTGTAATTAGATCAGTTTGATTTGTGATGGATGCAAGGTACGCACCTTTTTAGACATTAATTTTGAATGCAAATGTATCTGTTTTTTAAACTGATCTTTTCTCCTAGATAATTACCCTTTTTTTTGCTTATTGTTCGATCTACAAAATATTGTTTCTCCTGAAATAGTACACTATTATTTAAATATATTCTAATTAGATTTTACTTGCTCTCAAAGAGCATAATTAAATACGATCTAATATAAATTATGTTTTTATTCAGTGAATTCTTATACAATTTATTAATTTAAATAATAAATATATTATTGTTCTTGAAGAACACGACATTACGATTTTAATATTTTAGAAGAATATTGACAAATTATTTTTGAAGAAGATAATATAACACAAATCAATTATGATCATTTTTGGTTTGATGTTTTATAATAATTTTATGAAATTTCCAGAAAAGTCAATATTAAATGATATAGAGGAGACAAATTTTATGTAATATTTTGTTCTTCACTTGATATAAAAGAAACTTTTAAAGTTTCTAAAGTCAATGTGTTAATTAGTATGATTGAATTATATTTTATATTGAACTAGAAGTTCAATTAATTTTATTGTTTGGCATGATCAGTTGGATCATCACGGGATCAATAATAATCCGAAATTAAAATTTCAAATAAACATTCAAAACATTCAATAGAGAATGAGAAGATTTTTCAATTCAGTGAATTCTTATACGATGTTTGTTATCTTTATTATTGGTCATTAACCATCACTAGTTAAATATGGATTGAATTCCTTATATTTTCGAAAATTAATTAGGGTAGTAAATGGGGTCCATCATTTTCCATGTTGACATTTTAGATAGTATTTGTATCTAATAGATTTAGTACATATACTAAATGACTGCATGATATTCGCAACCTGAAGTTTGCGAAATTATTACTCAAATTTTAAATTATAAACATAATTTTCAGATTATACAATCAAGACAGCGTGTCTTATTAATTGTAAGGGGCATAAATCTCAACATTTTAATAGATGGTAGTTAGAATGATAATAAATGATTGAACACTATTTGTTAAGTTCCTTCAATTAATTTATTAAATATTACTATTGAGAACAATATACTTATCATTTCTATTTAGGGAATGGTATTACACATCATGTCAACATTGTAGTTCTTCCAATTACAATGGCTTATAGTCAGAGCCTGATTTCTTCATCTAATTATTTAATAGTGCAATATATGTACAATTAATCCATCACATTGCATTGAGATGAAAAGTAAATTAGGAATGTTGGGAAGAAATGCGTAATTTGAACTCTTATACAGTATCTCAAGTCTTAATGAGTGATATTTTATAACATAGTTTGTTGATTGTCAATTTGACTGGACAATTCTCTTAGTATTAAGGAGAAGAATTAAGAAACTGAAAATAATATATAAATGCATCAATATCTAAATCTTTGCAAAAGATAATTCAAATCAGAAGTTTAAAAGATAATTTATTTAGATACATTTATTGACCAAATAGATCAAAAATGTCTCATACACCAACTTTAAATACTTCAACTCGAATTGATGTCTTGGAGGACAATTAACTAATAATATATTTAATTAATTTATGGCACGTTTGAAGCGTGTTGATACTCAATTTTAATAAAAAAAATCTCTAAATGAAAATGGAGCAATTAGCAAAAATAATCACATTAATGAGGCATACACACTTGATGAGTATTTAGACATAATAAATTATAAAACCCCATAAGAGATTCAGGTACCTGATATGTTGAAAATTGAAATATCTCTATAAGTTATGTCGTTATGAAAAGAAAAAAGAATTGAAAAAGAAAAAGTTGTTGACAACATTTTTGTACATGATGCATTGCATCAAATTATGAATAGTGAGAAATCAAAATAATTCGTTGAGTGCATATCGATCGAATAAATGATTGGCCAAATAACATGACTCAATCCTAAAAAGTTTAAACTTATTAGAGAAACTTGAAGTTTTTGAACCTGTAGTTCGAAAATCTAAAGATGTATTATGCGAAAAGAAAATAAGAAAAATGAAGTTGTAATATATAATGCACAAACCTCAAAATAATGAATACGGAAGTTTGAAGCTTCCATGAACTAGCGACTTTTTACGGGCGCTTCATTGCAAAGATCGTGATGGATGCAACACAAGTCCATATCTTGTTATCTTAACGATGCAAGAAATTTGAAATGTGATTATAGTCAATTTATCTTGCAAGATTATTAATGTTACCTTGAAGAACTTAATATTGAAGACACCGACGTACAAGACATCGATGACATGATACAATAATTTTCATTTATTGAAATAAGGAAGAGAAAATGTACTCTTTTTCCTTAACTCAAGTTTAGTTCCATTGAGATTTCTTGACAAAGTTTTAACGAGATAAATATTTTATAATAGAGAGCGTTGTAAATAATATGTTTATTAGTGAATAGCAATTATATCCTTGCAGCCCTAGTTATTATTATTGTTTTATCTCTTACAATTCTAATTCTTCTGTATAAATATGAGACTTTCGTTTTCAATGGAATACGTAAGTCTTTTGATTTCTTTACTTTCTTTCATTTTCTCTCAATTTTATAATATTGTCAAAGATATAAATATCAACAGTATCCTTTTTTTGTTTTGTATTTGGAATAATGCTATTTAATATGACTGATATTATAATACCAGTTTAGGTGACACTAAGTGATATTAAATGAGATGTATAATCAAATGAATAGTTTAATTCAACCTTTTATTGAATTTATTACATAGTGCCATCTAAACTAATGTTGTAGTATTAGTGATGTCAGATAACATTATTCTTTTCTTCCAAACACAAGGTTTTTTCAAAAACTTTGGCCTTTTAAATTTTGACAAAATTTGAGTCAATATTCGACCGACGAATTTGGTGATATTGACAAAAATTATTTCGTGTCACATAGGTTTAAGTATTTGATCTTAATTTCTAATAACAATAATCAACAATTTCTCATTATATTAGCATTTGATCCTTAATTTCTCATAACAAATCCAAATTTTATTTGATTTATGTATTTGAATGGTTTGTATCGACACACGCTATACAAGTATTCATCCCTTCACCTTTTAGAAATGGAACACGCAAAAATTCCAAAACAGAAAAATAAATATCAACGACTTTGACTCAATTTGTGATTATAGATGGGAATGTGCAGGCTGCAGAAGGCAGATCACCTTCAGAAAAACCCGGGAAGTTGAAGATGAATATGAAGATCCAAGGGTTCATCTTATGTCTACTCTTCTGTCAATTTCGAAGTCAACCATACCCTGATAAGCTTAAAAGTTCAAAACAGATATTTGATAAATCGAAGGACAGTAACCAAGAAACAAACACCATCAAGATTGGTATCATTCTCGACACAAAATCATGGGTGGGGAAGGTTGTCCAGAGCTGCATTACTATGGCAATTTCAGACTTTTACATGCTCAATGAACAGTACAAAACAAGGATTGCTCTTGAAACAAGAGACTCAAGAGGAGAACCTTCTGATTTTATAGCTTCTGGTGAGTGTTTTATTTTTTATTTTTTCATTTCTGCACTGATTTGTTTTCTCGTGTGTGCACATTTATAGTTGAGGGAAGTTGCAAGAATGTAGAAGAAAGCCCATGAACCTAGAATAAATCCAGCACATGAATTCAGGCATGGTGACGAAAAGAAACTGCCTTGTTTCTTGGAGGGTTTGGTTTCTGAATTTGCTTCACCTCATTGCGACATATTCCAAGATTTATGTGAAGACGTAACAGTAAGAGTTTGCTTAGATTGATTGACTCTGGATTGCTCATAATTTCTTAATACAGCATTTGATCTTTTGGAGAATGCTGAAGTGCATGCTATCATGGTGGTCCCAGAGATGTCAAGTGAAGAGTCATTCTTGGCGACGCTATGTGACGAAGCTAATGTTCCGTTACTTACATTTTCTTCAGTATCATCATCGAATGAACATCCTTATTTTTTGCAAGTTGCACAAGATGAGACCTCTCAATTCAAAGGTGTTGCTGCCTTTTTGGAAGCATTCAAATGGAGGACTGTTGTACTTATCTACGAGGACTCTGCAGATGCCAGACAAATTCTATCTCATCTACACGACACCTTTCGTGATAATGATGTGGATGCCGTAAATTACATTGCCATTACTCTCAGGGCTACAGATGAAGAAATCATCAAAAAGCTTCATAATCTCAGGACTATGAGAACATCAATAATTATTGTACATACATCAGTTTCTCTTGCATCTCAAATTTTTAAAAATGCAAAAATGTTGGAAATGATGAGTGAGGACTATGCTTGGATTATGACTAGCAAAACAATGAATTTATTGGATTTACAAAATTCTGCAGTTGAGTCAATGGCCGGAGTAGTTGGTTTCAGACCTTATATTCCAGCATCAAGCAAGCTCCAGAATTTCACTTTGAGATGGAGAAGGGAATTTCAACACAGCGAGATTGATATGGAAAGTAGGGGATTAAATGTGTTTGGTATATGGGCATATGATGCAATATGGGCATTTGCAGAAGCAACTGAAAGGGCAGGAATAAAGTTCTTTCCTAATTGGGGAAGAGGTTTTCAATTGAACCTAACAAACTTAGATCACACAAGAGTTTCTAATAGTGGTTCAATCCTCCTGAATGAGATTTCAAGTTGTAATTTTACAGGTTTAGGTGGTGAATTTCAACTTATAAATGCAAAATTAGTTCATGAGACTTATGAAATCGTGAATGTTATAGGTAAGGGGGGAAGAAGAGTAGGTTTCTGGACACCAACTTGTGGATTCGCTAAGGAAATATATCAGTTCACGGACAGTTGTTCCTCTGACGGTCTGAAAACCATTATTTGGCCTGGATTCTCTGCAACTGCTCCAAAAGGTTGGTTACTTCAAATGAGTGGCAGGCGTTTAAGAATTGGAATTCCAGCGAATTCACGGTTCCACCAATTGGTAGGCTTGAGTTATGATCAACAAACGAATAAAGCAAAAATCCATGGTTTCTGTGCGGACGTCTTCGATGCGGCCATTCAGAGGTTGCATTATAAAATTCTTTATGACTTTATCCCCTTCTACAGACATAATGGAAGTTACAGTGATCTCGTATATCAGGTCTATCTGCAGGTATGTTCATTTCCATATTTCAAGTATTGTGATCAAAGGACAAATGTAGACAAAGTTTTTATTTTTTAGTTGGTTGCAAAACTACATGGTTTAATTTATCCACATTATTATGAGTACTAAATTGTGAAGAGCCTCCAATTTTGGGTTTCTACATGCTTCCGGTATGTATTTGAGGACATGTTATTCTTGAATTTCAAGTTTTTGAAAGTCACGTTGTTACCTTGTAGTTGGAAGTGCTTCTACTACAAGTAATCCATTGTATCTTGAGAGACAATTGCCGTTACTCCGTTAACACCATTACGGGTCAAATTTGTCTTAACAAAACAGTGTTATCACTTCCCTCGGATCATTTATCTATCTTCTTCTTCTTCTTCTTATTTTGGTCCTACCATTTTCATTTGTGGCTTAAACATCGTTTGTGTTGTTAAACTTGTGCCAAATTACTGTCCACATAAAAAACAACCTTTATACTATATCCCCAACAATTCTAACTCATGCTGTATTCTGGTGATGAATGTACTAGACTTTTGATGCTGCCGTAGGGGACATAACTATCACTTCCAACAGGTCTCAATATGTCGACTTCACATTGCCATACACAGAGTTAGGTGTTGGAATGGTAGCACGATTGGACAATAACGACCCGTGGTTCTTCTTAAAGCCACTTAGTGTGGATCTATGGATTATGAGTGCAGGCCTTTTCATTCTGACGGGTTTTATTGTTTGGCTTATTGAACATCCTATTAATGTAGAGTTCCAAGGTTCTCTAGCATGGCAAATTGGGACAATATTTTGGTTCGCGGCTTCAACTCTTGTTCATGCTCATAGTAAGTTCTCTCAGTTTATAAATTTTCTCACCTATTTTCCCATTTGAAACATACTGATGGTGTAGGTGACAGTACTATTTTAATACACATAATAAACACATTGTCGTACCGTCCGCATTGTACTTTTTCTTAAATACCCATTTGCAGCTTATAGGTTTTGATCCAGGTGGTAAATCGACTAATTTTCAAGTGTTGTTTGACATTATTGAATCAATTTCATCATTTACAACATCCTTCCAAAATGTGCTATCTCTAGATGACATTAATTCTTGATAAGTTTTAGAATTGGTTTCCATTTGAAGAACATACGGAGTAGTTCTTATGATACTTTTCCAATTTTCCTCAATTAAATAGAAAGAAATTAGTTGAGAGTCTAATTCATGAGGACCTAACATTTTCTCCTTTTGAGCTTTTTGCTTATGCAAAGTTTACTTGTTTCAACATTCTCGAAAGGTATTTCTACTTGTGATCTTATAGGGCTATGAATCTCCCCTTGAGATTTCCTTAGAGAATTATTATACGAAGATAACATATTCTCAAAGAACTCTATTTCACGGGATTCAATAATAACATTAGTTTCTAAGTTCAATAAATGATATGCCTTGTTATTTTGGGCATATCCTACAAAAGCGCACTTGATCACTCTATGATTCAACTTAGTTTTTTTAGGGTTCGTGTTTTTACTATAAGCAAAACACCTCCATACTTTGAAATAACCAATTCGATTTTCTCCCATTCCACAATTCATATGGAGAAACCTTAAATCTTTTAGAAAGAATCCTATTAACTATGTGACACGTATTTAATAAAGTTTCATCCCATAAGCTAGATAGAAACTTAGAATTTAATAACATGATATTTATCATTTCAACTAGTATCCTATTCTTTCTCTTAGCCAAACCATTTTGTTTGAGTGTTTTAGGTGCACCACATTGATATATTATACCATATTGTTCACAAAAAAGATTAAATTCACTAGAGAAATATTTACCTCCCCTAGAATTTTAATCTTTCTATTTAATTGATTTTCTACTTTGACTTTGTATATCTTAAATATGTTAGATGCTTCATCCTTATTTTCATCAAGTAGATATAGCAAAACCTAGAATGATCATCTATGAATGTTATGAAGTATCTATTACCTCATCTAGTTAACATTCTATTTAATTCACTTATATCGGAATGAATTAAGTCTAGCAAATTAGATTTCCTTTCAATACTATGAAAATATTTTTTAATCATTTTAGACTTAACACATAATTTACAATTATTATATTCTATGTTTTCACATGAATCATTCTGGCTTTAATCATTCTTTTTAAAGTAAAAAAATCAACATGTCTTAGTCTATCATGACATAAAGAAATAGACTCAACAACATAATTTAAATTTGTAGTTTTATTCAATAGTACAAGGTTTGACCATTCCATCACTAGAATAGGGTTTTTCCAACAAATGCACTATTCCGAAAAATTATAAGTTTGCCCGACTCATATGTGCACTTTATTCCCGATTTTCCCTACAAATCACCACTTACAAGATTTCTATTCATATTCGGTACATGCAATACATTTATTAATGTGATCTTTTTATTGAATGTAAATTGTAAGTCAATGCTTCATTTGCCAACAACTTTTGATTGAACTTCATTCCTCACTTGAATGTGTCCGTCATCCACTTCTTTATAGATTTTGAAAATGGATCTATCATAACACACATGTATGATGGCACAAGTATCATACCACCATCCTTGAACCTTTCCTTTGACCGAATTTACAATGCTCAACATAGCAATGATGTCGTCAATGGAGTTTACTTTTCCTTCTTGCATTGGTTGTTTGCGATGTCTATAATCCCGAGCATAATGTCCGAGTTTATCACACACATAACAATAAATTTTGAATTTCTTATTGTTCTCGTTATCTTTGTTGGGATTTGTGGATGTTCTCTTCTTGGAATCCTTGTTATATTTGTTGGGTTGATCCATGACATGAGTTTTGGAAGTGCCCTCATGAAAATGTTCATTCCTATTTTGTGCCCTTGACTCTTCCTCAATTCGAAGATTTTTTGAATTTTTTCCAAAGAATAATCTTGGGAGTTGTGAATGATTTTATTCCTATAACCTTTCCATGAATATGGCAGTTTTGCAATAATTGCACCAATTTCGAAAGTTTCGGTAAGATTCTATTTTCACGACCTTTATTTTATTGACTATGATTTGCAATTCATGGACTTGTCCTCACAAAGACAAGTTATCCAAAAACTTGAAATCAAAATATTTTGAAATAAGAAACTTTTTGGTATATTTCTCCTCGGCCTTATATTTGGTTTTCAATTATTTTCATATCTCCTTTGCCGATGTGTTATTTGTGTAGAGATCATAGAGGTGTTCGAAGAGAGCGTTCAAAATGTGTCCTCTACATATCAATTCATCTTCTTCTCTCTTCTTCCTTTCCACCTAGTTTCGTCGGTGTCATTTGGGGTTGGTTCTAGCAATAGTGCCAATCTCAATTCAAATTATAAAAGATCTTTGATGTTGTAAGAAGAGACTTCAACTTTCCTTCCGTCTTGTAAAGTTCTACCCGTCGAATCTGTCAAGCTTTACAAGGTCTTGATTCATCATCTTTATCATAGTCATGGTTGTCTCCTTCTTCATGTTGATTATCGTTTGAGATTGTTGAGAAAGTTGATTAAGAACGAAAATAAAACTGACAACAAGAAATCTCCAAAATGAAAGGTTTGAACACGATTATGAATCACTATCCTCGAATGATATTTGCTGCCACCGAGTTAAGTGCTTGAAGCCTTCAATGACAAATAGTTTGCATGAGTAAACAAACCTTAATTCAAGCATGAATCAAGCAATCAAAACTTGAAAAAGGAACTTTGAAGAACAATATAAAAAATTGGGTTCGATATTTGATTTTGGATGTTGATGAATGAATTTGATGTTTGTGATATGTTTTCAATCATAAAAATCACTTGTATATATATAGAATTACAATCACTATGCGCGAAAAGGTGCAAAAACCAAGCTAAAAGGATGTAAAACCCTTCAAAACGACACCAAAATTCAAAAACTCAAGGGGCAAATTTTTTGTACTGGGCGGCCCTTGACGCCGACCCAGTTCAACAAAATGGCTGCTGTATAATTGCAACATGGTTGCCCGACCTTAGCCATTTTCAACTATCACCGTTTTTTGTTCCCGTTTTGTTTTTGCTTGTTTTTCTCATGGTTAACCATTTCTATCACTTTCAAAATCATTCCTCATTATTAATTTGAACAATATCCTATAGTGACTGATTACTTATCGCCCTGGGATTAGTGCGCCTTTCAGAAAATTCACCTCATTACTCCCCGCAAAAAATATTGCATTATAACTCCCTTCCAAAACCTAACTTGAATCAATGTGGATATTCTTCTTTCATTCCAGTCTATCAAAATCCATCTCAAAGTTAACACAAAGCTCTACCTTTTAAATAGTTTTAAAGAGTATCTCCAACAGTGCTCTTTATTTTAAAGATTATATTTTTCAACATATAGAGCATCTTGTAGAATTCGCAAAAGTAAAGAATATGATTTTTCATATAAGCCTAACAACACTAATATC
>CAIGRN010175114.1:0-11793 GCA_903798345.1 Fraxinus anomala
TCTATAAAATTTTGTTTTCTTCCCCTATTTTAAAGGATAAAATGATAATTTTACATGATTTCATATAAAATAATAATAATAAAAAAAATCCCCACTCCACTCCACTCCACTCCACTCCCCTTTCCCAACTTCATCTTCTTATTTGGTTGTTGCTACGGTTCATCTTCGTTACTGCTCATTGCGATGGTTCTAGAACCACTCGTGTATTCAGAATAGAACCCCATTCAAGATTAGAGCATGTCCATTGAAAGCACTGCACACTATGAACTAGAGCCTAAATCGATATTGTGTGTGGAATAATCGAAATTTGGTCAAATGGACCTAATTTAAGGCTTAGTCCATTATAATTCCCTCAAATGGATATTGTTATCACTAAGTGAAGTTCAAATCCAAAAGACACATACGCATATTGTACAGTATTATGTTGCCACTATTATATTTATATTTATTTTGAAAGTTTAAAACTTGTGGGGACATAAAAAACAAATAAGTTTTAAATTTCAAAATTAAAGTTAATTTTTAATTTTCAGCTTTGGTTTTAATTTCAGAATTAATAAAAATTAAAACCTTGATTTATAATGTAACATATACTTAAATGTTTGAATGTATGTTATGAATGGATTAATTTTACACTATTGTGGGACTTGATTTTTTCACCTATAAAAGGGATGGCGATTTCATTGTCAGTGACAAGATAAAATTACAATTTGAGATACAAATAAAATATCCCCTCTATATTTATACTATATTTCTGTAGTTTTGACAATATGATAAAAGTTCGTTCTTTATTTCTCTGTGGTTGTGTTCATAGAAAGAGAATCGGCTCTTAGCCATATGGGTTTTATCTTAGAGCATATCGAAAGAACCTGCACGAATAGGAGACAACATGACTTTAGAACAACATTTTTTACGCGACTCCCTAATGTTTGCTTTCTAAATATATTCTTCTTTATATTATGTGATTATTCAATTATATATGTTTATATTATTTATAATTGTTGTGTTAATTATAACTTATCTACATACAAATCATACGTTTTTCCCAACAATCTAAAAGTCGTTTTCCGTAATTTGTGTATATGATGATATTGCTTCGTATACTTGTAATTTTAGATATATAATGTGAATTGGAGTGGTTCGCTTTCATGATTTGATGATAGGGATACAAATAGTTCTCTTGTATGAATGGTGGAAGAATTCTCCTTAGTATTAGAATGTGATGAAGATGTTTGAAACTGGAGCTAATAATCTATTTTGGATTTAGCATGGCAGTGTACTTAGAGGTCCAAGCATATATTAGAATCCATAGGGAAGCTGATTAGATTAATTCAAACTGTAATTTGGATTCTAAAAACACCATTTTGATCTTTGTGAAAGTGATTTGAGAATCACTGTTACAGTCCACTACATTATGCCACTTAAAGTTAGGGGCTAAGACAATACTGGTTTTTATTTTTTCCATTCTCTATCCGGTAAAAGCGAACAAGCATCTCTAATAATTGTTTTTCTCAAAGGTTTAAGAAGATACGGTGATTTAACTTGGGCTAACAAAGCTCTGTTGCCATGTGGGGTAATAAACTATTTAATAGAATCTTCCTTTCTCATATCAATACTTGAGAGGAGGTTGGATAAATATCTAAATTCTATACTTTTTATTTAAATCTATCAAATTATTCTTATTTATTGTAACACTAATATTTTGTAAAAGTGTTAAGAAGTATTTGCAAACTTGAAAATTTTCAAAAAAGTCCCACACACTGGATATCTTTGGAATGTGGGGGTGTTTAATATTTCATATAGTTACAGTTTATATCTTATTATTCCTAGTTGCAAAATTAACGTTTTGAACAACATGTTTAGGTTAAATTTGAAGATTGCATATGAAATACAAGAGCCGAATGGATGCATTTGCTCAAACGTGTTACTAAAGTCAATATTAATATTTCATATAATTTATCTGATTATATTTTGAAAATTTCTCAGAATGCTTTGCTGATGTGCAGATTGCAAGTGGATGAGCTCTACAAATATATTGTACCAAATTATTGTCCAAGATGTACATGAATAAATTTGGAAAACAACCATTCAATGTCTTCAAATACTATAGCAATTTAATTGCTCTCGTTGCTTCACTTTGTATATAGCACCTCAAGACCATTAACTTCGAACATAAATCGTCTCTATTAATGTCCGAACATCCATTATATTCCAAATACTTCTCAAAATTCATACAAGACTTCAACAAATTGGGTAAAGTTGCGCGCCTTAATCTCTCCAAATAAAATAAAAATCCAAATGTTTGTTCATATTGTTTAAATTGTTCAAATCAGATCTTTAGAGAAGATGGAGCTTGATCAATTATAAAAAATAAGTATTCAACTCTAAACGATTCTTTAACTGATTGCTTTACCTCATCACTTACTTTCATCAAACTGTTTCTTTATTCGAATTATATGTTTTTTTTCTTCTCAAAATACAGTTTCAATTCCTATTTCGTTTGCCTTTTCTTATCGCTTCATCCATGACAATAATAAATCTAGTTTCTCTATAAATTTCAAAAAATGAAACAAGTCCTTGTAATATGTTGATAGCATTATCAATAACATGTACCAAATTACCATACCAAGCAAAAACTCGAAATTCTGAAGGTTATATATTGCTAAGAACTTGGCTTCACTCTTTATTTTAGGACCTTCGTTAATTTTCGTCAAGTAAAGCGTCTCTTATTTGTGCAATTTACTCCATTATAGGTTTCACCCTTTCAACATGACTTTCTCAACGTGTTAGTGGCAATGGCTTCACTGTCAAACATTGTTCATTATCTTTAAAAAAAATTCATCGCTTGGTAAAAGAGGAGAACAATGTGTAGATGTGCTGTATCACTCCAAAAAATGATACAACTTTAGGACAACAAATATTCTTCTACCTTATAAAATTCAAGCCAATATGGTAAGTCTGTTGAATCATCTACACATCTTATTATTAGAGACATTTGCTCATCATGACTTTCATTTAGAGTACAATCAAATATAACTGAAAAATATTTTGCATGTTTAACTTCCTTGAGAATTTAACTATTCACCTCATCAACCAACAACTATATCAATTCATTTTGAATTCTTTTACCGAGATATGTATACTAAATCTTGTGTGCTTTAGCATGCTGAATGTGCTCTTGCATTACTGGATCAAATTCAGCAACAATTTCTACCATTTCAAAAAAATAGGCCATTGTTCTCAATATGAAGCCTTTCATCATATCCTCGAAATAACAAGGTATTTTTGGCAAGTCTCTTTACAATAGTGATTATTTTCGTTAATACTTGTCTCTAATGTTCTCTTTCGACATTGATCACCAATTGTACACTTTTATCGATTGTATTTTTTGATCAAAACCTGTTTTCCAATTCAATCGAACAAATCATGCAGCGTAAATGCTCATCATTTCCTTCATATTTTTAATAGATCGGTGCAAATTATGTCAATCTTCATATCCATCATTACCTAGCCGAAGTAATTCGAGTGCTTGCTTCCTAGGAACGGAATCACCAAATGACTCATTCGATCTGAGATTATTGTACACAGGTCGCGCCCACACAAGTTCAAGGCTCAAAGGCCAAGTCGGTCCAAGATTTGCACCCACCCTGCGGGCGCGTAGGCCATGGAGGAGTCTATATGCAACAAATGGTTACACCTTACAAATTATTAACCATATATAAATTGGTCCACAAACTCATTTCTATCCTATGTGAGATAACTATTTAAATTTTCCCACATTGCCACATTTCTTTTCCTTTTTTTCAATGTGGGATTGTACTATTTATAGTCCCTATATATTCCCATTTTTCCATTTCTAACCAATGTGGGATTGTAATCCCTTTTAAATCTCATCTTCAAATCCCAACTTCCAATCAATGTAGGATTAATATTACATACACAAGTGAAAATCTATTTGTCAATCAATATATTTTTCAACAGGATGTTCCAGAGATTTCTTAATATAGTGAATAGAAGTGGTTAGACTAAAGGTATAAGCAAATCAAGTCGGACCGAGCTGTCTAGATCGAACCTGACTTCTACTTGAATTTGACAAGAAATTTCAAGAGCGGACTCAGACCAAAATGTCGGGCCAATCAAACAAATTATGAAAGAATAAATAAAACCTTTAATATTTATAGGGACAAAACTAAAAAACCCAGATGAGAGTGATCATAGTTTTCAAACGAGCAATCAAAAAATTCTGCAGCATGCTCAAAACTAAGTATTGTTCCTTTAATAGTTTTTATTTTTATTTTTATGATAAATTAAACAACATTAAAGAACAACACATATACATACAGACTTCGGAGGCAAGAAAAGAAACACGTCTAATTCTAAATCTAACGACAGATTATTATTCCTTCCAAAAAATTTTGAAAAACAAAGGCCAATTATCTATTTCAATGTTTTATTTTGTACTCATATTCATGTGATCATACTAAGAATTAATTCAGAAACCATAACTAATAATCAATTAAATCACCAAAAAGAAAGCCCCATAAATCCTTTTCACATAAAGTCAGAAACTACGAACTCGATGACACTAATCAAATTAACATACGTAGGGGCGGTGCAAGCAGTTGACGACGGCGCTTAGAGATCAGAGAAATGAGAAGATCACGTTTTGTAAGTTGTAACATCATTTGGTGGTTTGGGTTCTTCAATAATTTCAATTTTGATTTGTTGGAGTCGGACCATACCAATGCCAAGCCTAAATCTGTTTTTCCATTTTTAAGGAAACAAAATCAGATGCCCCTTAAATTGTTTGCCCTGGGGCATGGCCTCATATGCCTTTATGCAAGACCAGGCTTAATGGACATAAATAAATCATCAAGGGGGATGAGCTTAAACTCATAAAGAAATCACCTTCGAGAGTAACCTAACTTTTGTGACTGAAAATTTTGTAAAGAAGGTTCAACATGGTAGGTAATAGCACTATTTAATTTGTGCTCATCCATAAGGTGATAGTTTTAATAATAATAATGTGATGTTATGAAGGATTTAACCCTAAATGAGTACCGATGCGACAGTTCTCGCGAAGTGTGTATCACACAAACTTTTGGAGGACTCATCTATGTAAGAGTTGCCATGAGGCCATATCTATGGGACTAGGTTATTCTTTAGAGACGCTTACTAGAATAATATTAGAATGCATAGTTATTAAGAGCGCTACCCGTTATGAACTGTGCCTAAATTGATATTGTGTGTTGAACACTTGAAATCTGGCCAAATGGATCTAATTTAAAGTTTAGTCCATTATAGCTCCATCAATTGAAATAGTTATCACTAAGTAAGATTCAAGTCCAAAAGATACCTACACCTATTTCATAGTATTATGTTGTCATTATTATATATTTATTTGTTATGAAAGTTTAAAACTTGTGTGAGATTGTTGTAACGTAAAGAATAAATAAGTTTTAAATTTCAAAATTAAAGTTAATCGTTAATTTTCAGCTTTTGTTTTAATTTCAGATTTTATAAAAATTAAAACCTTAATTTATATTTTTATAACTTTGACAATTCGATAAAGACTCGTATCTCCATATGGTTATGCGCATAGGAGGTGAATTGATTGTGAACCATACGAGTTTTATCTTGGAATCATGCAATGTCGAAAGAATCTTCACGAAGGGAAATCAACTCGACTTTAGGACAAATTTCTTAACGTGACTCCTTAATGCTTGCTTTCTAAATCTCTTATCTTCTTTATATTATGTGATTATTGAATTATAGATGTTTTTATTATTTGTAATTGTTGTGTTAATTATAACTTAGTTACACATAAATCACTCGTTTTCCTAACATTAAATAGTAATTTTTAGAAAAATAGTGATTAAAAAGTATATAAAAAAAAGTTTTGAATTTATGTGTAGAATATTTTATTGTGTAAATATGTGATTAAAAATAAATATGTAGAAAAAATAGTTTGAAAAGTATGATTATCGAACAGGGGCTTAATAAATTGTTGATTTTGACTTAAATTTTTATCTATTTTTTAGCTAACCCAAATATATGCTTAATTAGTCACTGATTTGTACAAATTCTTTAAAATTTATTTTTTCATAAATTTATTTCTACCATGCATTCTATCAATAAAATAATTTTAAACGTAGATAAATAATTTCTTTTTCTTTTTTAATCATACACTGTTTTGAAAAAAAATATTGTTCACAAAATCTATTATCAGAAATCTACATTAAACAGCTCTTAATACAGTATACTATGAGTCTATGACTACATGTGAAGTCTAAAGATGTACCACATGGTTTTGAAATAATCTGAATTTTATTTAAATGTTTTTACTATTTGAATTCAAGTATAAACCATTTCAATTCTTATTTTAAATTTAAGAATCATAGAAGTCAAATTTTAATTAAACTCAAAATAAATTACTTTCGTATTTGGCCCCGTATTATTTGAAATTATAATTTTTGAAATAGTATTTTTTCGAGAATGTATTGTTGAAAAAGAAGGAAAATTTTTCGATTTATGCCCTTTTTGATCGACATTATTTTCAAAATACATTATTTTCTCCCTTCTTTCAACCACACATTCATGAATAAAATAATATTACACATAGATTCAAAATTGTTCCTTATTTTTTAACTACGCATTCTCCATCAATCTGTTATTCCAAAATACATTTTTAACCAAAAAAGGGCTCAATCAAACATAGTTTATATATAATATTATTTAATTGAAAAATGTGTGATTGATAAGAAATGAGAGAAAAATAAATTATAATTTTAATTGATTCTCTCAATTTGTTCAATCACAAGTGCGCTAATTTACTTCGTGAATGAAATTTATGCCTGAAGAATACATTAAAAAATCATAAATAATTTTTCCTACCAAATTTTGGCGGCCATATTTATTTGGATTAAAAAATAGAATTAAATGTAAAAAGGCCTGCGGGCCCACTTGTGGCAAATGTTTTAGAATTTATTGGGCAACTGGACTGGCCACTGGATGCAATTATTGTCAACCGAATTACAGTTGCCAATTTAATTTTTCTTCGAAACATTCCAATTATAATTAGAGAAAAAAAAGATTGAATGAGACCATAATATACCAGTAAAATAAATATAAAACAAGTTAATTTTGTCGGATCCGATAATGGGTAATTTTTTAAATTGCAATTGTATACTTGTACTAAGAATCTATTTCGTTTCTTTGCTCACATATATTATTTCGAGTTATAGATAATACTACGGTTAGGTGTGAGCAAAAGTCACTAAAATTATTTGATTAAATCAGAACCTAATCAAGACCGGTCTATTAGATCTGTTTCTACACAATTTTTTTAGTCTGTTTTGGTATTAAAATCAAGAACCGATCAATTTCAGAATTCTTGATTCTAATAACAAGAAACAAAAAATCTGTTTTAACCCAAAATATTAACATTTTATTTTAAACGTTGGTTAGTTCAATGTACTAACCATTTTTCCTTTTATCTTATGAATTTCATTTTCACCATAGTACATCAAGCTCATATTCAATTTAGTGCATGTTTGACACACATTAATT
Source organism: Fraxinus anomala (assembly GCA_903798345.1). Lineage (NCBI taxonomy): Eukaryota > Viridiplantae > Streptophyta > Magnoliopsida > Lamiales > Oleaceae > Fraxinus > Fraxinus anomala. The sequence continues at coordinate 7,567 of CAIGRN010175114.1, forward strand.
TATTTTATAATTTGTTATAGAATCATTTTCAACCATACATTCACACAATAAAATATTCTATACGTATACAAAAAAAATTTATTTACTTTTTAACTATACATTCTCCTAAAAATACTATTCAAAACTCATTTTTCTCAATTAATAAGAATCAAACAATCTGTTAATATTATTTATAAATTCAAAAAAAGGATTCATAAATTTTCATATATGCCATTTTTGATTAATAAGAGGCTTGGGTTCTTTTCATCTTTTTCAATTTAACATATTCGACCCCTCAAGGTATAAAGAAAATTGAATTGAAATTGCATGTGTTTTAACTTATCCAAACCAATAGGTAGATCTATTACCATTATATTCCCTTTTGTTAAAATCGAATCGCTTGAATTATTGTTCACATTGAAATGATTCGAGATTGATAAGGAGTTGGTTGGCCATGTACTTCTTCGAGATTGATAAGGAGTTGGTTGGCCATGTACTTCTTACATCAATATAAATCGTTTTAATGAATAAATTATGGATAATTTAGATATGAGTAAGTACAATTTAAGAACTTGTATAATTAGACATTTCATTTACATGTATTATAGAATTTGAGAACTTATTCGAATTGGACCGAAACTTAATGGTTCGATTATGATTCGATTCCATACTGACAATGGAACCAGTAGTCTTATTTTCAAGATACTCATTAGGATCAAATCAGACTAGTTCGATAAAACTTTTTCAAGTTTATAAGTTTGTTAAACATCATTTTTATGAATACGTTTTCATAGGACCCACCGCTTTTGTATACTTTTTATCTATACATTTTCCAAGAATCATAATTTAGAATACACAACAAGCTTTATCATACATTTAGTTCATTTTGAGATTATAATTTTCAGATTTCTATCGTGGAAATTTGTAATTTTTCAATACATTTTCTCTCAAGTAAATACCGATTGTTTGATTTTCCATAAGTGTACTGTATCACGGACAAGTAATAAAGTGATAAGTAGGATATTGTTCCCATGAGGACTATGTATTCAATTTAGGATCAATCAATTCTAACTTTAATATTTAGAAAATTGTACTTGAAGAGTTTATACTAATTAACTAATTAATTCTAGTGAGTAAAGTATGAAGCTTTTGAAAATTTAGATTGGATGATTACTAAGACCGTGAATTCACCTTATTAATCAATTTCAATGCTATTCAATAACATGACAATATGTGCACATTCTTGTTGATCAACGTTTCAAAATTAATTAAAAGTATCTCTCAATATCAATTAAATTTATCTTGTCATGTAACATTTATACATCTATATGAAAGATGTAAATATGAAAGTATGCATTAAAAATGTTAGAACATTTATAAAAATCATGCAAAGCATAACGATATATCTTCATATCCTATCGTATTTTACAATGGTTGTTATAAAGTGCTATCTATCATATTCTCTCTCTCAAAAATCTATAAAATTCACAATCAATCCAATTAGTGATCAAGTAGTTGGAAAGACGTAAAATCCTATAACGATCATGCAAGAATAAACACATATTGGATATCAAATTATCGAATTAATATTAAAAACTTCATAATAGGGTTCATCAATGTTTTAGTATTTAAAACCACAGCCCATCATTGCAAAATCACAAGAAAACATGTTTAATTGGAAGAACATAACCCAAGTTATGGATAAATTGAAAGGAAGAAGATGAATGTTGAAATCTTGAATTTCTTCAATGGTTTCTTAACGAATCTCCAATTGTTTCTTCTCTTCTTTGTCTAATGATCAAGATTGAATTTTCAAAGAATTGAAATCATACAATTGCCTCTTAATTCTCTCAGAAGATCTACGAATTGGCCTGTAACACCTCCAAATCTATATATCTAGATTTGGAAGTTTATCATTTCATTTTCTCTTAACTTCATAAATATGGAAAAATATTAGATTTTTCTTCAATATCATAAACATCAATGTCTTTACTTATAAAAATAATTTGTGCTTAATAAAAGTACCAGACACTTTATATTAAACGTTAACTTTATTTTCAAAATGAATTCAATATTTAAATGTGATAATACTTAGTTCATCGTACCACAATTTATTATCTCGATCATCTTGCCTTCATCATCTGAAAATGAGAGTGGATAACGTGGAATGAACTAATGCTTAGCAAGCAAACCTCATGCATAAGGTGCATGCTCGTGATAGACTCATAAATTACTTTAAAATCAAAAAGCATTTCTCAACATGTATCTCTTTTTTCGTTCATTTCTTTAAAAGCCTTAAAATTAATATCGTGAGCTCACTTGATGATCGCCTAACCAATCAGAATGTAGTGAAAAATTATTATTTTGAACCCGATTCGTCCTATCGGTACTACTGCCCAGTGGTTAACATTAACATTAACATTATCATTGAACATTGATCAGGTACATCGGTCCCCAACTCTCCATTTTCCATTCATACATTTTATGGCATAGACATACATCTTTTAACAAACATTCGAGATACATATCTTAAAAAAATTCATATATGCTTATTAGTGCATTCATGCGCATGAATATATCATGAGATTATTAATGACAAAATATAATTAATCGAATATAAAGTTTACATAGTAACAAATTTAGAAAACAAATTAATACATTTAACGATATAACTTATGCATGAAGACAACAAGAGGTTTACTTACCTGAAATCTTTAGCAATTTTACATTAGAATGCTAAATTTCAAATGCCCCAAGATTTAATTTCTATTTAATGTGATCCTACCTCGTTGTGACAATGAAATTACCAATAATCTTTCAAACTATCTGTGCAAAGTAAAAGTCACTAAAAAAAGACTAGTACAAGGACACAATACAAATCTACATCAATTTCACAGCATGTACAAATGGTTTTAAAACCCAACAGTGGACACTATAGAAACAATTGACTTGGGTATGACTGGACTAATCCTAGAAGTTAATTTTATGTAAGAGTTAAATAATTAATATATATAATAGTTACTTATTTGTCCAGTGATTCATATGATTACCTTAAGTTAGTACATTATTTTATTAAAAATCTTCATAGAGGTAATATAACTGTTGAACCCAAAAATTGAATCAACAGATATCGGGCCCACTCTTGCCACGTCAAGCACGATTTCGGAGCGCTTTTGTCGGGACGACGACGATAGTCGATTGGAAATGAGCACGGGAGGCACTTTTCGACAAGAGACGAAAACGTTCAGACTCCGACAAGTAGAACATGAGACAATCACGCTAACAACGATCGTCAAGTATGAATCAGATTAATCTATGTAATCACCAAATGAGAATATTTGGAATGATAGATAAAAAAGTACACACATATATATATGATTGTCCTTTTTCGAATATATGATTGTCTTTTTTCCAATTCATCATCCAACCCCTTTTTAGTTACAAGAAGACTCTATTTATACTACGTTGACCGACGTGGTGTCCGTTGGATCAGAACAACGTGGCCTCATTTCCTTAAGAGGAGCATCACATCAACGTCCTTTCGTTACATTTAATATTTGACAAGAGTTATGCCGTTCTAGTTGTAGGCTGACACACGGACACCCTTTATTACGGACGTCCCATCAATCACTTTTAAAAGATTTTTAAATTTGTTATAGGCAACAACGTCGGCTTCAACGTGGACCAAGGTCAGCTTCGACTTAAGAGCCTCTTGTAGCTTGAAGGGGCTTTTGCCTTGACATTGAAAGACTTTGGCCGGACTTGTTTGAAAGACCTTTCTTAACTTCAACTTTGTCAACTCTTCTACTCGACCTTCTGGCTGGTTTCTGTCCACGTGGACTGGCTGCTTACATAGCTATCCACGTGGTAGTCTGAGCTGGACCTTGGAATTGGGGGATAACAATAGTCCAAAAAGTCTATGCATGATTATTTATGTANGCTGCTTACATAGCTATCCACGTGGTAGTCTGAGCTGGACCTTGGAATTGGGGGATAACAATAGTCCAAAAAGTCTATGCATGATTATTTATGTAATGCATGGACTTCAGATATTGCATGGTTCTTCAAAAGAATAAACATCCTAACTCTTGTGGGGTCATCTGTCGAAATTGTCCGAAGTGGTCTTCCCTGGATGGTCCATGAGGTATCTGAAAAGGTTCCACATGACTGAAGTTCTTTCACTGACCTAGGATGTCTTCATTCGTTGCTGAAGTCGATAGGGTCTGGTGCTGGCAGATAGCCTCAGAT
>CAIGRN010175124.1:0-22259 GCA_903798345.1 Fraxinus anomala
CTCCCGAACAATGATGTTAATTATTATTTATTCAGTCGACCAATGACTGAATTGAAATATCGATACCACAATTGTAACGGCCTAGACCTATAACATATTTGGACGATTTGAAATAGCCTAATTTTATTAGAGTTACTCATGGCCCAACCCATTACTCCTTAGATGACTTTTTGGTTAATAGTTCATTTATTCATTCCTATTAACTCTTGGGCCTAACTATTGTTTAACCTAAAAGCCCACCTAATTGTTATATATGCTGGCTCCCATCTTTTGACCTTGGTAGTGTGAAAACATTATTTGCTAGCTTACCTTTTGAGAGAAGAAACAGGCTGCAATTTTCTGGCTTTATGCTTCCTTTGTGTAGCGTTTTTCTTCTTTTCTCTTCCAGCCTCTGTGGCTAATTCTTGTGGCTGTAATAATAGTTCATACTATATCTTTTGTGGGTAACCAAGCAACCGGAGTGAAGGGGTGACTGTAGGAGTGTCTGGGTCTTGAAACTTTGTGGTTCGATTCAGTATTATTGTGAAATACCGAGCCCGAAAGCTTTGGTGTCAATATTCCGCTAAACAAATTGTATTTTCAATATTACAATTAGAAGAGCAAACCAACCTGAGGTCGAGGGAGTTTTAGAACATTGCATCAATGAACTCAAAAGAAATATTCACATACTAGATTATTGACAATTGGGAACTAGTCTCAATTGTATTTGCAATATTACAATTAGAAGAGCAAACCAACTCGAGGTTGAGGGAGTTTTAGAACGTTGTATTACACTTGAAAAACCACCAAACTATAGAGCAAAACAAAGGTGAAATCAATGAACTCAAAAGAAATATTCACATACCAGATTATTGACAATGATGAGATCATGGGAATTAGTAGCATATGGACCAAGAAAACCATGAAAATTAACATAATCTTCCATTCATATTGAGTGTTGAGTTTTGAATTCTCATTACCAATAACCATGAAATGATCGTATCTAAGGCTTCAAGTAAGTTTACTTCCAATTAGTAGGATTCAAATAGTAGGTTGAAATCTAATCATTCCTATAAATTCCATGTGGTGTTGTTTTTATAGGAACACCATACACCAAATTCTTCAAGCATCACTTGCGAATAAAAACATTCATTCCTTAATTGCAGTGCTATTCCACATGAATATAACATTGTTGAAGTTAGTATCATCATCAGAAACATATAAAGTATCACCACAAAGTATTATCAAATAATGGAAATGAACTGTCTCAAACATTTGATTACGATACAAAATTAGTAAATGAAGTCTCATTAGCAAAAAAACAAAGTGGTGGAATAGGATGAAATTATGAGCAAACACAACAATAAAAGAGAAGTAGAATGCACAATATTAGACTAAAGGTCGATAAAATAGATAGATGATATTTTTACAATTATATTTCATGTTCACTGATGTTTTTAGTATATAAATGTACAAAAAATATTAACAAAAAGGATTGAAAGAGAAAAATATTAATTGTTAGAATTTAGGTGTGACCAGAGTTCAATTTGGAAGATAATTGAGAATTCTAATTAAAGTTAACTTAAGAAGAATTCTATTTGAAATATTATTTTGAAATTCTATTCGAAATCTATTTAGCAAATTCTAATTGAAATTCTATTTAGAAACCCAATTGAAAGTTAAAATTTGTGTTGGATTTGAAGAGGACAAAATATTGGCATGCCATTCCATCTAAGACTCTATTTCTATAGCTTGGATTGTTCCCCATATATATTTGGTTCTTCTCTACAATTTAAATAGGTTGTTTAACCTCATTACAAATTACACAAAGTTGTAATCGCAAAATTTTTATATTCTTTTTCCATATTATAATAAATTATCATTTCCTCTGCCAATTATTTTGTTCTTGTGTTATTGTGATAAATTACTTCATATTGCATTATATTTCTTTTCTCACCTATTATTATAACAAATTGATATTAGGGAAATTTGGTATCTTCTTCATTGTTTATTTCGATTGGTATCAGAGCAAAAATTTTATTCATAGGGAGATTTTGATTTTGAGATGACAACCATGAAATTTGTATTCCGCCATTGGATTACACTACAAGATTTTGTTGTGGCGGAATAAGATGCAAGCTGTGCTCACTAACATGTGATTGATTTTGTTGTGGTTTTTGCTGGCTTCATATTTGTTATTCAGAAATACGATTTTATATAGTTGTGATAATCTCACCAATGAAGAAGTCTATGATGCTCAATTTTCAAATGAGAAGATGAAGCTTATTGTTGAGGTTCATGGAGATGACCTTGTTCTCGATGGTGGTTGTATAAGGGACAGATTAAAGTCTAACTTCAAAATATATTGCAAGAATTTGGGGCACTTAATTAAAGATTGCTATAAGTTATAGAATAGAGAAAATTTGGCTACAACTTTTCAAAAGGGAAATCAATGAAATATTTCAGGTAAAGCCATTGTTTTAGAAACTTCACATAATGATGGAGAACTTTTACTTATTTCTGACTACTACTTCAAACCTGACGAGAATTAAATTCTTGATACAGTTTGCAATTTTTATGTGTCCCAATTGGGATTCGTTTTGAACATATGAAACAGTTTCAGAAGGTGTTGTGGTAATGGAAAATAGTACACATTGTAGGATAGATGGTATTGGCTGCGTCAGAATGAAGATATTTGATGAGACGATTAAAACACTTGATTTAAAAGGATTAAAGTACACTAGTGAAAATGGAGTCTTGAAGATTCGTAAAAGAGCCCATGTTTTATTCTATGTCTTGCAGTATTATACAGAATCTTTGAATAATCAGCATATTTCAAGGACTCGGGTGAATTTGGAGTTAGATTATGTACCGTTGGAGTCTGATTTGGGATCTGATTTGAAAAATACATCTCGGTTAAGTTTAAAAGTTATAGATAATACCGCTTTGCCACCTTATCGACAGTGTCATTGTATTCAGTTGCTAGTAACATATGCTCTTTTTTTATCATAAGCCTCCACATAGGTACGATGCTATGATTTAGTTAATGGTTTGAATGCGGTTAAGGGTGTTGATTCTAGCCAGAGCATTCTTTTGATGCATTCAGTTGTGATGATTTTGTTACAGGACTTGTTTTCAATCTTTTTTTTTATGATTATTAATCACATTTGATTTTGTTGCTCGTGATTCGAGCAACTTTGATGTTCAAAGTATTTCTTGAAATTTTGTTAATACTCAATTATTGAGTTTTGCCCTAGTTGGGTGACAAAGTTTTGGAAAATATTTCCAATTGAAAAATTTGATGGAGAATTTTGTTGTGTTTTTCATGGAGAGATGAAATTTATTCATTGCAGTGGAATTTGTCTCCAGGTGGAAAATCTTTGAGGTTTTGTTCATTGAAGTGGAATTCATATCAATGTTGAATTTGTTAGAATTTGAGTATGCCCCGAATTCTATTTTGAAAATAATTGAAAATTCTAATTAAAGTCGACTTAAGAAGAATTTTATTTAGAAACTCAATTGAGAGTTGAAATTTATGTTTGATTTAAAAAAGATAAGCTATTGGTATCACATTCCATCTACAACTCTACTTCTAGGATTTGGATTGTTACCTATATATATTTGGCTCTTCTTTACAACGTCATTACATGTTATACAAAGTTGTAAACATAAAATCTTTGTATTCTTTCTTCATATTATTACAAATTCTCATTTGCTCTACCAATTTTTTTGTTCTTTGTTATTGTGATCAATTACTTCATATTGTGCCATATTTTCTTTTCTTTCCTGTTATTACAACAAATTAGTATCAGAGAAATCCAGTATCTTATCCGTTGTTTATATTGTTAATTATGATAACAAGAGGTGAGTAGTTCATCTCCCCATGACATTCAGGAAAAACAGAAATAACCACAACCTTTCAACTTTTTAAAAGAATAGCTGCTACTACTCCCAGCAATCCATATGCTGGCTATTGACACTATACTTATTGCAAGGAAATGAGCTCAATTAGAGGCTTTTGATTCATAACAATCTTTTGTGCAAGTCCAAACTAATGAATTCTTGAGATACAAACTCATCTGTTTGCTACGAGAACCCATGCAACGTAAGTTAGAATTGAGTAAATGTTGATAAGTAGAGGAGGACAGAACAATTTTAGTGTTTAGAAGTCTCCTATGGCAGTATAGCAACTCCTCTAGCATCCATGTATACTGACACTATTGACAAAAGACTAATTTGGAAGGAAATTTTTGTTGCCTGTGGCTGCTGGTTCTCGAAAGTAAGCCCCTGTTGTCTATCATTATTTTAAAAAATTGTTGCTACAGTAAGATTCTCCACAACACATTTATCTAATAAAATATTTTACATACAAACCAATAAAATTACTTTACTTTTTAACCACACATTCTCTAAAAAATACTATTCATTACTCTATTTTTCTCCCAATAATGGGAGACAAACACACTCTAAACAATACGTGGGAACTTGTCGATTAAAAGCTTCATTAAAAGCTTCAAAACTCAACCCTCCTATAAGTAACAACTAGCATTATATAATTGACATAGACTTCTAGCGGAATTTATAATGGTAAAACTATCTACTTATTGAATAACTTGTTATTACACGTTGAACCCATAGATTATTGTTTTAGTAATGACATGTGGGGGTTGCAATCATTGGTGGATCTTTTTAGTTTAGAAGTTTCAATCCCATCATAGTCGAAGTAGATATTACTATATATTTCTTTACTAAGAGGTTTAGTTAGAGGATTAACTGGGTTCTCATTTAACTAAACATAATTTAGAAAAATTGTTTCATTTTTGATTAAATTTCTTACGTAGTCACGTTTTAGATTCATATGTCTAGACTTCTCATTGCATACCCCATTTTATGTTTTAGCTAATGTGGCTTGACCCTCACACATGATAGATATCGCAAATATAGTCTTCCGTCCCAAAGGTATCTCATGTAGTAAATTCTCAAGTCACTCAGCTCCTTTCCCGATATTCGCTAATGTCACGAATTCAGAATCCATGGTTGAATTTGTTATGCTTGTTTGTTTCTTTAATTTCCAAGAAGCTGCACCTCTTCTAAGAATAAACACCCAACCAAAGTAGATTTACTTTTACAGTGCTGGATATCCAACTAGTATCAATAAAAACTTCCAATACAGTCGGAATTTGGATTATTGTAAACCTAAGTTTTTTTTTTTTTTTTAAGTAATCAAGAACTCTCTTAATGACCTTCCAATGTTCCTTACTTGGGTTACTAGTATACCTACTAAGTTTACTAATTACAAATGCTATGTCCGGTCTTGCACATTGAACTACATATATGAGACCCCCTATAACACTTGCATATTCCCATTGAGCAATAGTTTTCCATCATTCTTTATAAGTTTAGAACTTAGATCAAGAGGGGTACTATTCTCTTTTATATTCAAATGTTTGAACTTATTTTGTCACATTTTTGATATAATGTGATTGACTCAAATAGTAACCCTTACTAGTTTTTGTAACTTTGATATCCAAAATGGTATCCACTTGTCTAAGATCTTTCATCTTAAATGTGGAAGAAAGAAACATGTTCGTTTCTTTTATTCCATTTATGAGATTACTCAAAATCAACATATCATCAACGTATAAACAAATAAATAATACACAATTATCACATAATTTGGAATACAAACATTTATCTACACTATTATGTTTGAAGGCAAATGAAATAACCGCTAAATCAAATTTCGCATGCCATTTCTTAGGTACTTATTTTAAATAGTATAGTGATTTTATTAACTTGTGCATCTTGTGTTCATTTTTGGGTAAAACAAAACGTTTAGGTTATTCATATAAACCTCCTCGAAATTTCCATTTAAGAATGTCGTTTTTACATTTATTTGATGAACATGCAAGTCATATATGGATGCTAATGTAAATAATATCTTAATTGATGTTATTCTAATTACCGGTGCATATGTATCGAAATAATATATTCCTTCCTTTTATCGATAACCTTTAGCTACTAATTTAATTTTAAAGGTATTAACAGAACAATCTACATTATATTTTCTTTTGAACACCCATTTACAACCGACAATTTAGATCTGGGTGGTAAATCGACAAGTTCCCACGTATTGTTTAGAGTGTGTTTGTCTCCCATTATTGGGAGACAAATAGAGTAATGAATAGTATTTTTTGAAAAATATGTGATTGAAAAGTAAAGTAACTTTATTGGTTTGTGTGTAGAATATTTTATTGTGTGAATGTGTGGTGGAGAATCTTATTGTAGCAAACAATTTTTTGGAATAATAGAATTGAATCTATTTCATTTTTAATTGCATCCTTCCAAAAGATATTTTCAAGAGAAATGATAGTTTTTCTATAAATTTTATGATCGGTTTCCACTAGTAGAACAAAATGTATTATTCTAAGTAAATTCTTCTCATTTTTCTATACTAAGTAAAGTGAAATAATTTGAGAATCAATTTCATCTGTCCTAAAGTCTTTTCTATCCGAGTTCTTTTGCTTCTTCGATGTTCACTATCTTCATTAGCATCTTTAGAAGATGTTTCATCTCGTTTTTCCCTAGAGTTAGAAATCTTTTATGAGTTTCTCTTAATTCATTATCCGAAAATAATGATTTCTCAAAGAATTTCATGTCATTTGATTCAATTATTGCATTGGTCTTCAAATTCAATAATTTATATGATTTGCTATTACTAGTATATCGAGAAAAAAATGCACATATGATGCTTCTTGGATCCAACTTGATTCTTTTAAGTCCCTGTTCTTACAATATGAAAGACATTCGAATACTTTGAAGTATCCAATAATTGTTTTTCTTTCTTTCCATAATTCATAAGGAGAAACCTTTATAAAGTTAGAAGGAATCTTATTTAATATTTTATATGCACTTAACAATGCTTCATCCCACAAGTTAAATAGCAATTTAGCATATGACATTTAACATTTCAACTAATATTCTATTTTTTCTTTTAGCCAAACCATTTTGGTCTTGAAACTTGTACATTATCTGTTGACCAATAAATCATACTCAGGCTTACTTGTGATTATTTCGAAGAATACCCACTTTACAAGTATGTTCCCGTGCATACTAGCGAACTACAAAGAACACATTCGTATCCATCTTTGTAGTTCGCAGACGCCGACAACAATTGTCGTCAATACAGATAATTGTGTACGTTGATTTGTTTGATTTCTTCACTTTACAAAAATATGTTTCAATGCAATCTGATGTACAACTTCCTGCAAATCTTCATTTGTTTCATACAGTTGCTCTACATGCAAAATTTTCATCATCGAGAACCATACACGAACAATTAGAGGACTGTACACTCATTCCAGTCTATGAGCTCCAGCTCGACTCATGTCTCCGATAAAATAAAACAATCAAATCCTCATTTGTAAATTCATTTTCATTCTAGATGTCTTGAACTATCGAGAGAATTCCATGCGTAATAGTGAGATCATTGTGAGGAACAACTGTATAAGATCCTCATTTGTAAATTCATTTTCATTCTCATTATCTTGAACTATCGAGAAAATTCCGTGCATAACAGTGAGATTATGGTGAGGTGCAACTATTTCAAGAATAATCATATCATCCTCACGAGCTATCTTCAATGTGTCCCAAAAATCATTCACATTACGATCCTCTCAATCGAAATTTTTGTGTTCACTCTTGGGGATATTATTCTCCACTAAAGTTACGCAATATGAGTCGTGCGATTTTAGCTTAATTCAATTAGAAGCTTCATTTCAGCTTCAGAGGTAACCTTTATAGGTGAAATTGAGATGGATGTATGTTCGTTGAATATAAATTTCAATTCCATATCGTACTCTGAGAGATCGAAGTTGAACTTGTTCTGTAAATCATTGTACATTACTATATATGATGCACTCGATGTTATTACAATTCCAATAGCCCCATGTCTTCACCGTCCATTTCCACTCATGATCGTTTTCATTAATTTCAAATTCACTAAAGTAATAAACTAAGGCTGCAGCTAATCCCATATTTACATTACGAAATAGATTTAAAAAAAGAAGAAGATAATAATGGCGGAATAATAATAATAATAATAATAATAATAATAATAATAATAATAATCATAAAAAAATAGACTAGACCAACTGCTCTTCGTGCTTAGATGGTTGGGTCTGCTATTTTATAGACGATCATGAATCTGTCTGAAATAATATAAATGTAGATGATTTTTTTTCTTCTTATTTTTGCTTTAAAAAATGTAGATCCCTTCAACGTTTAAAAATGTAAAAAATTATCTGCATATATCGAAATAAGATTTAACGATTAAAACAATATACTAATTTAACGAAAATAAAGTTGGAATAAACAGATAAAAAAATGACTTGATTTTGAAATTTTATGTGAGCGGTGATTGATTTTTCAATTGTAATTTAAAGTATATTATTATCTTTTAAACAATACCATATTTTTATAGTTGTATAACATATTTAAGGGTATATTTGTTATTAATGTCATTGTAGTGAATGATAGAGAAAAATGAATAATGTCATTTAAATAATGAGGGTGTGTTTGAGTTTTAGAAGAATGAATTTTGGAATAGTAAATTGTTGGAGAATGTGTGGTTGAAAAAGAAGGAAAAATTATTGACTTGATGTAAAATATTATTTTATTGAAGAATTTGTGGTTGAAAATGAGTACAAAAATAAAAATGAAAATGTAAATAGTAGCAAATAGGGCTCATGTGCAATTCATTCACATTTTGTAGAACACAATTTTGATCGACTGAACTCTCTAACCAAATCGGATCTCTAATTGCTCGGGTTTCGGTGCTCAAATCAAGCGGAGCGCATCGAGTGATCATGATCTCTCAGTTCTTCGTGCTTTCTCAGAGAGGCGACAACATAGTCTTCCGAGATTGTGAGTCCCCCATTTATGTATCCAATGTAAATATCAGATCCTGTAAAATTAGAAGTCATTCCGCGAATTATTTCTATTGTGTTTTTAATTTTGATTCGGAAGAGTTCTTATTTCCATGGTAGCTTTTATCCAATTTCGTAATTTTGTAGCGGTTGATAAGCATGGTACAGTAGCTTGCAGTTTCAGTTGAAGTGGAATGGCTTAACAGGATCTATGTACTCTCTTGATGAGGAGAGATCGATTTATTTTTTATATGTACGGTTTTGTTTGTCAAGATGCTTTATTCACAGTAGAGTATTTATGATGGAAAAAGATGACATACTGGCATGTCGTTTTTCATTCTCTTTTTAATACTGAGATTAAATGACTTGACAATGTAAAGACCTATGGTGGGTTATGAGCGCGAAACTTCAGTAGGTGAAGACTTTGTCTCGACTTTCGGATGTGTGTATTTCCTGATTATATCTGGACAAAGCTTCTGCATCTTTCCCCAACCACAAATAAAAAAGCTTTGCTTGCTTCTACCTGTCCTAAGTTAGCGAAGTTCCTCTTCACATAAGTAGTGACCTACACGATTATTCCTTTGACAGCGGCTAAGTTTGAATCATTAATTTTGTCCGCCAAGCTTGTCAATGATATGTTATTTAATTAAAATGCTTGCAACTTATGTAACATGCCTGTCCTTCCCCTTGTCTACAGTGGGATTTTTCATTGTTTTGGCAAAAACCATCTGTGCCTGGGTTGGGGGTTCGTAAGGTGGGGGCTTTTGACATATTAAACTTTACAATTTGGTGCATCTGAGAAGGTGATGATTCAATGGCGTCTAGATGGTCGTAATTAATGAGACTCTATTAGTTCAAAAAATAAGGAAAGTGAAAAGGTTTCACAGCTTTGAGAGCATTTATTCAAAATTGTACTGGTAATCAGCATTCAGTTGGTGGTTACTGTTATTTTTTTCCCTAACATTGATAATCCGTTTGAAACCTGATTTTAATTATGTCTTCTAAGATATATAGCATTATCCTATATATTATCCGAAGTTGATCACACAACTGTGCCTGACTATGACTAGGATGTGCAGATGTAGAAAGCCTGATATGGTCCCCCCCCCCCCCCCCCCATTAATTAGCTCATATGGTCCCCCCCCCCCCCCCCCCTCCCTTTATTGAACACTTTCTTCATATGTTTTCTATAATTTTAACTTTTTCCTGATTATATTATTGCAAAAATGCAGATCGAGGTGATATACAGAAAGGAAGTGCAGAGATATTCTTCCGTAAAGTGAAGTTCTGGAAAGAAGATGGCAAAGAGGAAGCACCACCTGTCTTTGTAGGTATTTTATGCTACTGAAACTCAAGACACTAATATAAATTTTCTTTGATTATACTTTAATTATAATATTGATAAAGAAAAAATATTTGTGTCTCATGAGCAACTTCAGTCATTTTCGGCTAATTCATTTGTATAGAAAGGTTTGTACATCTATGTGAATATTTTCATAAAATTGCTTTTAAAGCAAGAAACCTTTTTTTTTTTGTTTGTGCTCATTTTCTTTAGCACTTCAAAACTAGAAACATGAAATTTGACTTTCTTGCTGTGGGGCCTATTTGATTAACCAGAATTTTTTCTCCTAATTATTAGTTATTTTCCATGTCTTTCATTTTTTAGTGGGCTAAATAGTCAGTAACATGTTTAGATAGATGATTTGCAGTGATGAATTGTAAATATTAACCATGCAACTCCTTTTCATCCTTTCAGAATTTGGATGGTGTAAACTACATTCATGTGAAGTTGGTTGGCTTGCTTTTCGTTGCAACTACAAGGAACAATCTGCCACCTTCCCTAGTACTGGAGCTCCTACAAAGGATTGCTCGTGTCATCAAAGATTACCTTGGTGTTCTTAATGAAGAGTCATTACGAAAAAATTTTGTGCTTGTTTATGAGCTGCTTGATGAAGTTATTGTAAGTATTATGGAAAGTGGACGATATTGTGACTCCACATTTTCCGACAGCATGATGCACATAGCACAATGATGCAAATAACACAATCAACCTCATCATTCAATTAATTATCCTTCACTTTCCATTTTTTAGTTCATCATTGATGTTTAGGTAAAGTATAGCAACACATGTAAATTTATTAGATATTTCTTTTCATTCTATTTCACTCTCAAATCTGTAGTTGCTTGCTATTCTATATGTTCTTAATGTTTTCATTTCATGTCTAAGATGAGTGTGTATTCTTCTTGTGCCAGGATTTTGGTTATGTTCAAACAACATCTACTGAACTCTTGAAGTCTTACATATTTAATGAGCCAATTGTGGTTGATGCTGGACGCTTGTCATCCCTTGGTCCTGCTGCCTTGTTTATGGTATCGAGTTGTTTAATAAATATATTCACTGTACACATAAAATAGAAGCAAGAAGAATTAACCTCAGTTAAAAACTAGTTAACAAGTAAGATTTATAAGTGTTATACTCAACTTTAATTCATGCAGCAAGGGAACACGCGAATGCCCGGGACAGCTGTTACAAAATCTGTTGTGGCACAAGAACCAAGGGGTAGGAAGAGGGAGGAAATCTTTGTGGATGTGATTGAAAAAATAAGTGTCACATTCAGCTCCAGTGTGAGTAATTTGTAATACTTACTGAATGACAAATATCCATATATCTGAGTTATACAACCATAGAGATTCTTCATTTAACAGTCTAATCTAATTCCTTGGCTGTATCTAGTACCATGTTTTCTCCTTGATTATTAATTAGAAGTAAAGATGGGATGCAGAAAATTGTCTTATGCTTTACATGTGAAGAACAAATTTTAAATTTGATGCAGCACCAGAACTTTACGATGCTCCATATATCTCTTTAGCATTTGGGGCTAGGAGGATGGTCTCATGATGTAGACTATAGCATAAAGGGCAAAATATGCCAGTTCTTTTATTATCTTTTTGAACTGCTACTTTTCTTGGACAAAGAAGTGTTTTTAGTCCTTGGCATGTTATATTGACATTTCCATCGAGCATCAGGACTATGTGAGTTATGTGTGTATGGTTTAAGATCTTGACCACATTATAACTATTTTTAGCTGTTTATCTACTACAAAGGAAGAAATAATGTGGGTGTGATCTCATTTAAATATCTTCACTTCATCACTTGTTCACTTATTAGATGGTCTAGATGCTAGTAATCCATATTATGCGAATTTTCTGTATATTCATCCCTCAAAGAAGTGAACTTTCACTACAACTGATGAAATAATTCTCGAGCAGGGATATATATTGACTTCAGAAATTGATGGGACTATTCAAATGAAGAGCTATCTAAGTGGAAATCCAGAAATCAGAGTAGCTTTTAATGATGACCTGACCATTGGAAGAGGCGGGAGCTCCATTTATGGTATTATCATGTTTTCTCTGTATGAAATGGAATAAACTTGTTTGCTTTTGACGTAGATTATATTAATGTGACCTTTGAACTATATTCTGAATAGATATTTGACAATCTTCTAAGTTTAACTTCTCATAATTGTCATATGCAATTCTGCAGTAGTTGTGAAAGCCGATAGCTGATCAGAATTAATTTTGTACAGATTATAGTGGTTCTTCTGGGTCAGGATCTGTAATATTGGATGATTGCAATTTCCATGAATCTGTACATCTGGATAGTTTTGATGTGGACAGAACCTTGTCTCTGGTGGGTGATGCAAAATTGTATAAGGCTTGTGATGCATTTGATTGGTCTTCTTGGATTCTATCCATTCATAAAGTTGTTGTTTCCTTCTGTCGTGCATATTAGATACCTCCGGGTGGTGAATTTCCTGTCATGAATTACCGGATTACCCAGGAATTCAAGCCTCCTTTCCGTATTAACACCTTGATTGAAGAATCTGGAAATTTTAAGGTAGATCACATTTTCCCCCTTAATTTGGTGCTTCATTGTTTATTAAAATATTACGAGAATGCCTGTATGAGTGGAATGGCTGCAAAAATAGCCATAATTTTTGTTTTTTTTCTGGTATCTATCCACATTTGTTGTGCCTACTACACTGGCAATCTATCTGTTAATAACTTTTTTGGAAGGATTTTGCGAACTGGTCCAAAATTTTGTTTTCTTCTCTGTTTAGGCCGAAGTGATCCTGAAAATCCGCGCCGAGTTTCCCTCAAGTGTCACTGCTAATACAATTGCAATAGAGATGCCACTCCCAACATACACAACCAGGTAAAGTTTTATGTGGTCAGTTTCCCAGTGAATCCCATTTTTCAAGGTGTCCCAGGATGATTTTTAAGGCTAAGCGGAGTGAAAAGAGTTTTCCATGAGATGGGAGATGAAAAGTATTAGTCCCACACGAAGTTTGTGAATAAGTGGCTTGATAGTTGAATTTATTTTGATTCTTTTATTTAGCACTAGAAGTTATCAAAAATTAGATTCAATTTACTCTTGCTATATTATGCATCAAGGAATATTTGGCTACAGCTCTGAGAACATCTGTCAACAAAATTATGTATAGACATTAAGTAAGAAAGTGACTGAGATAAAATGGTAATTGGCAAAGCATATAAGAATTAGTTGGAAACGGGCCAGCATAAGTTAAGAGTCCTGTGTGAGGTTCTCATCTGATGGTTAGCATGCAAAATATGACATATATATGCTGAAATCAGCCATCTGAAGATGTGCATTCGCCAGATGATAAATAGTCAAGACTTGCAAACATGTCCACAAAAATCCCAAATTCGTCTCCAATAATTGTTAATACTTTTGAACCTGTACCACAGGCACCTAGCGCAGTCTAATATGGTGGACTTTCTAAGATTAATAATCTTGGGACTGTTATTACTGCTATTAATTGGTAACTTCTCATAGTACATAGAAAGTGATTTTTTTTCCCTTTTATTCCACAAAATAAGGATGTAAATAATTTATTCTAATATATTGTTTTGATTTAAAAATGCAATAGTTTTTTTTTTTTTTTTATTATTTGAAAAATGTTATTAAATCATTTCAATAGTTTTCAATAGTACTTTTAAATTAGATATGTTATTTGATTCATTTTATTGTTCAATTATATGATATGATAGATAGTTTTTGAAAGATTCTTGGTGCTAAATATGTATTACGCTAATACCACTTGTAGGAAACTATTGTTGTTTAGACCAAATTGTAGAATTAAACCAATTAAAAGCAACAAGTCACTTATTAATTATTTCTAGATGATTAAGGTAATTATTTCAATTAATTCCTATGTTTAAACAATTACAAACATTTAAATCAAAGCAGTAAATAAATAAATAACACCAAATATGATCACCGAGGAAAAGAATTGAAGAACTCTTCACAGGAATAAAAAAACTTCCAAGCAAACTTGCCTGTAAAATCTACTAGAAAAGTTAACTTACAATTTGTCCAAATACTGTTAAACCTTAGCTGACTCGGCCACTTAACTTGTAAATCACCAAGGAAATCCTTTGGTTGTACACGCCCGCACTTTTCAGAACTCAGAACTACTTTTCTTTCCACGTGGATCAACAAGAACTAACCTCGTTCTTGAGCGTCGGAACTCCAAGGGCCTCTTCCCAAAACTCTAGAACTCCGAAGGCTAATTGACAAAGGTAGGATTTTGTTTTAGTGTTTGATTTTTTTGTATTTAGCTTTCAAAAAATAAACTCTTGACTTACAACAAGACTCTACTAATGATGGATCAATATATGGAATGAACAATGAACAATTTAATCTTGTGTTGAATCTAAGAATCAATGAATGTATGTTTGGATCTTCAATAATATGATCTCTAAAATAATATAATGATTTAATATACTTTGAGACGGATCATAGGTTGTATATTTATAATGGACAGTGTTTGGAATGAAAAGGGATTGAAAATCACAATTAAAATCGAATCAGGATTCTGGCCGGATAATACCGCCGCTCGAGTGCCAGGTTGGTGCCAAGCGAGTGCCAGCGTTCTGCTTCAATTTTTCTCTTTACCGCTCGAGCGCTAAGTGGGCGCGAAGCGAACGATGCAATGTTCCTTTTTTTGCTCTACTTTTTGAAGTCCGAATCTTGATCTTGTATTTTTTTGAAATCTTTTAGGACTCTATTAGCCCGAAACTATTTTTACTATAACTAAGACTCAATAATTTCTATTTTGACTTTAATTACAACTCAATTAACTCCTAATACAATTCAACTAAAACATGATTTCGACTAAGGAATTTGCCAATTACAAACTTGAAAATTGCTAAATATATTATTTGAACCTAACAGTTTTGACATCAATTCCTGTCACTGTTACAATCAGCAACTTTCGTTACTTATATGCTGTCAAAGTATAGCTTACAAACATGTCAAAATTAATATGTTCCAAATTTGACTGAATTAAAAGATTCTAAACATGCAACAAGTATATAGATGCTGAATTTTTTATTTTTTTAGATGAAATATGAGTTGTTTATTAGTTATTCTTGAAATATATAGTTTATCTCAATTTTACATGAAAATATTTGTTTATTACTTACTGTTTTTCCTAATGAAATTTGTTATTTATCTTTCTAGTTATGATTTGACTTTTCATGAGAATGTACCATTCTTTATAATTTGATAGTTTATGTATGGTTGTGATTGCAAGTCACATTGTTATATAGAACTTGAAATACTTAATAGACGTGAATTTCGCATCTGCAACCATAAACTAACAAGTTAAATGCTTTTTAAGAATTTTTTGATTGTCCGTGTTGATGATTACGTCTCAATACACCCTCACCTCTCAAAGGCATCACTTATCAGTCCCTTTTAATGCCTTTTAAAACATTGATGTTAAGCTTGATTATCTAATTCTTAGACATGAGACACCATGGTCCTATATATAAATTGTTATGGTTTATTATGCCTAATCATTTGTCGTAACCTCATGCTTATTGAGTAAGCCATATTAGTCACACATTCATGCATGGGGATATTTTTCTATAGTTAAGAATCCACCTTCTTGATTGGACAAGGAAAATGACCTATGAGATTTTCTATCAAACTAAGTATAGCATAGATTGCTCGTATGCCTGAATTTGTAGATTTTGATAATTACCATGATCTTCTTTGAATCTAGAGAATGTCAAGTCAAAGTCATGTATTTGTTGAAGCCTTAATTAGTGTTTTTTGTGGGTATGGTAGCTCTATGATACTCGGACTCAGGTATGGGTATCGGATACGAGTATGTATGTAATTGTCGGGTTTTTTATTTTCTAAAATATAGAATACGGGAATATGGTTAAAAAGAGTTCAAATTTTAGACACGAGTACGTGAGTATGTCTTTCACACTTCAATTTTTGTTTTCCCGAAAATTCACATGTAAAAAGTTAAATAATAATTAAGTGAAAAATAGTTAAAAGATAGAACATGTTAATTAAACCAACACGAAATTTATACTAAAAGTCAAACACCAAAAACAGCATAAATTTACATACAAAAGCACAAGATTAAAATAAAAGTTAGAGATGAAATAATTAATTACAATTTCCATACCCCACTTGAAAATTGAAGGATCCGCCCCATATTTCATACCTATACTCATGTCGTGTCGTGTATGCAGGCCAAAATGCCAAGTCCAAGCATCACAGTGGTAGCTTTAGTTAGTGATTTGTCATCATTATCTCTCTACTTCAATCTCATCTCCAATCCTCTTTTTAATAACATTTTTTTTAGCGACTTACTTATCAATTAGCAAATGTAGAATTTCTCATGGAAATCATACAAGCTGGACACTTGAAAAAAGTTCATCTGAGAATTTTCCTTCAAGCTAATCTAGATATGATTTTTTTGGAGTCACATGTAGTTCAATTATGACCATCAGTCTTAACTGTACTTGGGAAGAATAAAACATTTGCATTTGTTGTTAAAATTATTCAGTTTAAAGTTGCTGCTATCCATTTCACACATTGAAGGAGGTACGTGTTGTAAATCCTGGTAAATAAATTGATTTTGAATTAAGTGCAAATATTTTGTTGAGTCACATTGTGACCAAGTAATACGAAGTGTGATACTGCTCTCGTTCCTTGAAATTATTGTATTTACCACGTGACATGATTTGGTGTTCTCTATTTTAGCATAGTAATTGATAGTTTATTCAGGGCATTCACACTAATGTTGGCAAATATATCTAAAAATATGTAATAAAATGCGGTCTAATTATTAATATTATAGGACTTTTCTTTAGCGGTAGAGAACAATGAGTATTAGAATTAGTAATTTTGGGATTTGAATAGCGTTGGCTCCTATAAGTTTTATTAACTGTGATATATTATAACTTATTTTGGTATTAATTATTAGTGCCAACCTTCTAATTCTGACAGAATTCTCAAGACATTATTAATGACTACTTTGTTAGCTCAAAAGTTTTAGGAAAGGAAGAATTCTAGCGTGACTGCAGAACCATATTAGCCATTCTTCATGTAGTCATTTCTTGTAGATGGCTCTTTGTTTAGGTGTTTTACTAAATTACTAAGGAATGGGCCTTTATCTGGTTGAATTTCAGAGTTAATTTTGAATTGGAACCTGGAGCAGTAGGGCAGAGGACTGATTTCAAGGAATCAAACAAGAGGCTTGAGTGGAATCTGAAGAAGGCAATTTTCTTTCTCTTTCACACTGCTGAATTAGCATTAGATTAAACTTATTTTAATGCCAGCATAATTAAAGAAGTTGCTAATAGGTGTGATATGCAACAGATTGTTGGTGAGTCTGAACACACTTTACGCGTGAAACTAACATTTCCACAAGAGTTGCATGGTATGATTGAAGTGGCTTGAAATATTTTATATTGAAATTTTTGCCCAACCTTATAATTTTGCCAATATTGTGATCATTGCTTGGCAACATAGGAAATATCACGAAGGAAGCTGGACCTGTTAGCATGACCTTCACCATACCTATGTATAATCCTTCAAGGCTTCAGGTAGAGTTTTCATTTTGAATGACTCAGCCTAAAAACAAATTGTCAATTGTTGTTGGCACACTCAGCCTAAATATCACAAATTATTGCATTCAACAAAAATAAGTGGAATAGATAAATCGAACATTTACTAAATCCTTATTTGGTTTCACAGAGCATTTTTTTCACCTCTAGAATGAAAGGCAGGAGAGAGGGGATGATAGAGACTGAAATACGCATGAATACATTCTGCGATTTTGTTTATTCTTGTGCAAGTCTCGACTAGTTTATGCTTTTTGCAGGTAAAATATTTACAGATCGCCAAGAAAACCAAAACTTACAACCCATATCGTTGGGTGAGATATGTCACTCAGGCCAATTCTTATGTTGCTCGTATATGATTTGTCATGTATACAATTCGGTTCATTCCTTTGTTCTTGAGTTTCTTTTTGGACTTAAAATTTTTTTGATTATGAAGAGGAACCTACCTTTTTGCTAGAGCTAGTGTTTCTTCTAATTCTGTTAAAAAATATATATTGTTACTTCCAATTATCTCTATTATTTCTTTTCATCAAATCCAATTTTCATTACAGAATCAAAGACTTGTGTTGTCATTGTCTGCTGTGATGATGGGTTGTGATAATGGATAACAATAACGTCCTTATCCTATTTTAGTTATGAATACAGTTGGTTCATGTGGTACAAGGATAAACCTATTTTGTCAGAAGGATTTGACAGAAAATTTAACATAATTGCATATGTCAATAGATGATCGGATGGAACGAGTTGCATGTATTTTAAATCGTCTAATGATAGAATATCACATGACATTATTTCAAGATTTATTTCAACCTTGATATTCATGATTTGGGGTATAATTTACTATAAATTATAGGTTATGAAGCAAAGGCACTGGATTTAGAGATTGTGTCGATATAATTAATTAATAGCAGTCATTGGGAGTTTTTCATTTATTTATTTAAAAGTACGTTTAAACTTGACGAGTCACAGTGAGATAAGCAAGGAAGTGACCTAATAGAATGGCCTGAATAGAAATAAATATAAAGTTTGATGACTTGATTGAGGCTTTTTAAATTTGGGTGACCTAATTAAGACTTTACTCGAAGTTAGGTGACCTGCATTAAAATTTACCCTTTATTTTGATAAATATCTTTCCTTGAAATTGCAATTATCTTTTCATTCAAACTTCAATTTTCTTAACACGCTTTATTATCCATACGTTGAAAACTTAAATGTATCAATTAAGTGAAATTGCATTTTATGGAAATATATAAAAAGTGGGATGTGAGTGCAAGAAATAAAATTTAGTTCATGTTTGGTTTAGTTGAAAATTATTTTTTTAGTAGAAATGCATGATTAAAAAGTTGATAAAAGTTTATAATTTCCATAAAATATGTGATAAAAATGAATTTTAGAAAAATGAGAATTGAATAGGGGGCTTAATTATCAATTGTCTGCATGTCGTATCTCTATATCTAATAAGGAAATTTCATATGTGTTTGTCCTTTTATTTTTAAGATTATTATGAAGTTGACAAACAAAAAACAACAAACAAAAACTATACAAATTATAAAGGAAAAAAGGGGATTAAAATAATGTTATAAATAATAAATAACATTATTCGATTATGACAACCAAGAAAACTTGGAAAGAAAGTTCAAAATAGAATAAGAACAACGAAATGGGGCCCACATACTAACAAACAGCCAGTCCTGCCGCGAATTCAATGGATTTGTTCGTGAACAAAGTGATTTGTCAAAAATTAAAACTTCAAAAACTTAAGGGCTTTAAATATTTTTTCTACGATCAAAAAATTGAAATTTCAAAAACTTTAGTGGGAGCAATTGCTACCCCCTGTTCCTTGTGTTGCTCCGTTACTACCCATGCAAAATTAGTTTTGAATTAACTCTTTACTCTTTAGTGAGGAGTGACTACGAAGGTAACTCCGGCCAAAAAGTGGGAAATCCTTTACTTTATTAAGGACATGTTTGATGTAGAAAATTATTTTATTGTGAGAATGTGATTAAATAAATTTGAAAAAAAAAAAAAGAATTATAAAGAATCACTGTCAAACATGATAAAAAATTTGTCTTTGTTATTCTGAAGATGTCTGCAATGTGATATCTAAGAGTAGTTCTATTACTTCTAATATACATTTATATTTATATTTATATTTAGTATAATAAATAATTGGGATCTATTTATTTATGCATTCCAAGGTATGTAACATAATATTTATATATTATTGTAGAGCACATTATTTTTTGAAACTCTAGTTGAACATATTCTTGATATCCCTAGTTCTATGAGAAACTGTGAATTATGCACATAAAAAATTATACAAGGAAGAAATAATTAATAACCTAAACAATTTTTTATGATTGGTGAATGAAATTTGATGCTTTATTTTATAAGATCAAAGTATCATATACTTCACAATTGAGTGAATGACTTACCTTCGCTATATGAGGTCAATTTGTTCCAAGTATCTTGTGTAGCTTGGCCAACTCCAAGTGCTCGAGACAAGCTGGCCTGCCGACCTCCAGTAAGTCAATGGTGTCATAAGAAGAGGCATGGTTCTGCCACCTCTATGTCCAGTACTTGTAGAAGACTGACAATGGCGATAGCCTCGAATGCAAGCATTTGAGTGGCTTCGAGGACAAGTTTCTCTTCATTGACCCCAGAAAGTTTCGGACCTTATCACTTCACTTCCCGTTAGCAAGCCTTCTTTGCCTCATCAAAGACTAAGGCCTCGCCTCTACCTCGTCCTCATCAATAATAACCTCAGTAGGAAAGACAAAATGGATGACTTGAAGCGAAGGCTATAGAGCAATGGTGGGAACAATAGAGAAGAGGCGTCGGCACCTCGGGAGCTTTTCTTTTCTTTTTCCTTGACATGGATACCTCCCCAATAGTCGCCTAAGTAGGCTGCATCCTGTTGACCCATTTGAGTCAATCTCTCTAGTCTCTATAAGCAGTAGAAGACATCTTAAGCTTCCGGGCTCTAGCGCTAGCTTGGTGGATTGGTGACATATCTGGCTTTGGGAAAATTTTCTTGGAAAAGTCCTCTGTTAAATGGAAGTAAAAACGTAAAAACAAAGATTCGAAGCAAAGGGCCGGCTCGTTACCTGTGTTGGCCATCAAAAAATTTTGATGCAAAGAGTGTGTCCATCAATAAGCCAGAAGAAGTGCCTCGATTGAGTCGAAAGTTGGTAAATTTCTTCAATGATGTCCTACTTCGACACGGATATCTCACATCGACAAACACTATATGTAAAAGTAAAGAGAACTATAAGTACATGATTAAAATGGGGTCTGTTGACCATTTTTGTTTACACGGGTGAGATGGCCAACATATCTCGAGTCCCCTCTTATCCGCATAAGACTTTGCCCTGCACACTTGGATAAATCGTGAATCGCATGTGGACAAACTCCAAAGTGAGGGGAGGCAGCCACGTACACTTCCCGTTAGCAAGCCTTCTTTGCCTCATCAAAGACTAAGGCCTCACCTCTACCTCATCCTCATCAATAATAACCTCAGTAGGAAAGACAAAGGGATGACTTGAAGCGAAGGCTATAGAGCAATGGTGGGAACAATAGAGAAGAGGCGTCGGCACCTCGGGAGCTTTTCTTTTTCTTTTTCCGCGACATGGATACCTCCCCAATAGTAGGCTGCCTCCTGTTGACCCATTTGAGTCGGTTGGAAATTGGTTTAGAAGATTGAAAATTTAGTTAAATGATAAAACCAAAACTTGGAAAAGTGACTTTCGTGTCAACTTCGATCAAATATTCGGACTTGATCCAATGGTCGAATTACGAATATAAATAGACCAACTTGTTCTACTCGTCGAGTAGATCGTCGTGGTATATTTGGAATCTCAGAACCAATTCCGGATGAATGAGAAATTACGGTCCAAAGTTGGGAAGAAAATAGAGGAAGCTGTCTGAAAAATTGACTAAGGTTGTTACTAGCTTATAGCTGGACTGTCGCTCAAGCGACAGGCCAGTTCGCTCGAGCGACAGGCTAGTGAAAGAGTCTTTGTTATTTTAGCTCGAGCGAGGAGATGGCGACAGGCTAGTAACAGTGAATGGTGCGATCTTTTGTAAAAGTTGTTGAGCTTGAGGCCCGGTATTTCATTCATAACCCCTCNTGAAAAATTGACTAAGGTTGTTGCTAGCTTATAGCTGGACTGTCGCTCAAGCGACAGGCCAGTTCGCTCGAGCGACAGGCTAGTGAAAGAGTCTTTGTTATTTTAGCTCGAGCGAGGAGATGGCGACAGGCTAGTAATAGTGAATGGTGCGATCTTTTGTAAAAGTTGTTGAGCTTGAGGCCCGGTATTTCATTCATAACCCCTCATCCTCTATATATAGGACTCCTTGGACGTCCTTTATGCATCCCATATAATTATATATCAT
>CAIGRN010175154.1:0-11104 GCA_903798345.1 Fraxinus anomala
GTCCAGATCAACCACAGCCGTAGGCTCCCGGACTTCCTCCTTAGCGTCAACTTGAAGTATGTGAAACTTGGGTACCATTACTTGATCTCTAATTTGTTAACTCTTTGCTTGGTTCCCATAATGATTATCATTTTAATTGAGGCATCCCAAATGAATCCTGATGATATTCGTCAATTGTGGCTCCATTTGCAATATAATCTTGTATCGGTTATTATATGTTCTGCATTTCTTGTATTTGGATCCACTGTTTACATCATGACCCGGCCTCGACCCATTTATCTTGTCGATTATTCGTGTTATCGGGCGCCGGAGAATTTGAAGGCCCCGTGTACTCGATTCATGGAACATTCCCGGTTGACAGGGGATTTTGATGAGTCCTCTCTCGAGTTCCAGAGGAAAATACTCGAGCGGTCAGGGCTCGGGGACGAGACTTATGTACCCGAGGCGATGCATTCACTTCCTCCCCGGCCCTCAATGCAGGCTGCGAGGGAGGAAGCCGAACAAGTAATGTTTGGGGCATTGGATAATCTTTTTGCGAATACTAATGTGAAGCCGAAGGATATAGGGATTCTTGTAGTGAATTGTAGTTTGTTTAACCCGACCCCTTCACTCTCGGCCATGATCGTGAATAAGTACAAGTTGAGGGGAAATATTAGGAGTTTCAATTTGGGCGGGATGGGGTGTAGTGCAGGCGTGATTGCCATTGATTTGGCCAAGGACTTATTGCAGGTGCATAGGAATACTTATGCAGTTGTAGTTAGTACTGAGAATATTACTCAGAATTGGTATTTCGGGAACAGGAAGTCGATGTTGATACCCAATTGTTTGTTTAGAGTTGGGGGTTCTGCAGTTTTGTTGTCTAATAAGTCAGCCGACAGGAGGAGGGCCAAGTACAAGCTAGTTAATGTTGTGCGAACGCATAAAGGGGCAGATGATAAGGCATTTCGTTGTGTGTATCAGGAGCAGGATCCTGCCGGGAAAACAGGGGTTTCTTTATCGAAAGATCTCATGGCTATTGCAGGTGGAGCTCTCAAGACTAATATCACGACTTTGGGTCCTCTCGTGTTACCAATCAGCGAGCAGCTTTTGTTCTTGTCTACCTTGGTACTTAAGAATTTTTTTAACAAGAGAGTAAAACCTTACATTCCGGATTTTAAGTTGGCATTTGATCATTTCTGCATACATGCTGGAGGAAGGGCTGTGATTGATGAACTGGAGAAGAATCTTCAACTGCTCCCCCTTCACGTTGAGGCTTCAAGGATGACTCTCCACCGGTTCGGGAACACTTCATCGAGCTCGATTTGGTACGAGCTGGCATACACCGAGGCAAAGGGAAGAATGCGGAGGGGTAATCGAGTCTGGCAAATTGCTTTTGGAAGTGGTTTTAAATGCAACAGTGCAGTGTGGAAGGCACTTAGGAACGTAAAACCTTCTCAAAATGGTCCCTGGGAGGATTGCATCGACAGGTATCCAGTGAAAGTAGTCTCGTGATAGGATTTTATTTTACTACCATTCATATTACTTATGTTATGTAGTCGAGCTTTGCGTAGCTGTTCTTTTAGTTTTGGTTTCGTTAAGTGATTATTGAACTTATACTGATAAATCTAGTCTCTAGAATTTGGAGATTTGTCAATTACATGCGATTGTTCAACTTTATTGTTGCTATTCGCCTCTCTCTTCGTGCGTAAATGCCTACGAATAGATATGAATGCTGGCCTTGGAGGTTTTGTAATAACCTCAAGAAAAAAGGTCTAGAATGAGACGAGTTAAAAGACAAATTATACATTACTAGAAAGCCTATTTATAGTTTTTAATATCGAACCGTTTGGCTGGTATTATTATTAGATCATGTGGAATA
The DNA here is from genome assembly GCA_903798345.1 of Fraxinus anomala. Taxonomy (NCBI): domain Eukaryota; kingdom Viridiplantae; phylum Streptophyta; class Magnoliopsida; order Lamiales; family Oleaceae; genus Fraxinus; species Fraxinus anomala. Next base: position 1,859 of record CAIGRN010175154.1, read on the forward strand.
AGTAATTTATAGTCAACTAATAATAAATCGAAGAAACACTTAAGTGAGAAGTAGTTGTGAGTTGAAGAGACATTGACCTTGAAGTTTCAGCTTACTTCAAAATAAAAATTATTCATCATTATATATATAAAGAATTGCATTTTCTCTGGGAAATTTTTAACTATTAGACCCGTTTTGAATAACAAATCCACAAATACTATGACATTTATGAAATATCAAAACTACAGTAAATTATATCAAATATACTACCATATGAATATTCCAATATTTTAGATAACTGATTATATGCCACTTACACCACTTACATTTATCCAACGAGGAGATGATATATGCCCAATGTGGACAACCCACTCGCCTAGCACCCAGGGTCGGCCAATTATGAGGCCCACCAACATAATTTTTGTACAAGTGTAACAATATTTAAATATTTAAATAATTAACACTTTTATATTAACAATAAATCCATATGTACAGAGCATGGATATTAAGTCGGTGGTGATTAAATCAAAGTTTTGGTTTATTTTGATAGAAATTCATGAAATGCATGGTTGAAAAATTATGAATTTCATGATATGTGTTGTTAAAATTAATTGTTCACCTCGACTTGAATTAAAAATTTTATTTTAATATTTACCAAATAGGGGTTAAAATATTGAGTGTAGTAAAAATGGGATTACATTTTAACTGGGGTTAGTGGGTGAATTTTTTTTTTCCCAATGTTTTGGGCCACAAATTTTGATGATAAGATTGGTCCTTTTTTATTCTTGGTCGAATGATAATTCTTAAAAACAGTTGTAAATAATAGAATTATTAGTTAATGATAATTATACTCTTACAGTCATAGTCTTTTTTATCATTGTATCTCTAATTCTTCCCTATAAATACGAGGTTTTTGTTCTCAATATAATACACACAAATTTATTGATTTCTCTACTTTCTTCTCTTTTCCTCTCTAATTTATAATACGTTATCACCACGATTTTTCTCAAAATCAAAATGAATTAGTTAGAAGATAATAGTTCTTATAAACATAATCATCTGTCACGTGTACCAAAATTAATTGGTAAAATGTGAATTCTGCATCATAATGAGGTTGCTTCTTCTTTTCCGCTTTCGTTTGTATGCATATTAACTCTACTTCACGTTTGTATGTGTAATTTGTACCCATTAATTCATGGTTTATTAAGTAAATTAATGCTTTACCATTAATTCATGCCTTTTGATTCATACACAATCAATTCTACCACATATTATTCACGTATATATGTGGAATTAATTTAAGTGGAATTCACGTGCATGTCATATGGTGGAATTCACGTCAATTGACTTGCTCCTATATAGACCTAAAATTGACTGAATTAATTTAATAAAATATGTTACTATTAAAATATATTTAATAACACGTAAATTTAATTATGCCATTAACTTTGGTATATGAAGATTTTTTTTCCTAATGCAAATTTGGTAATTAATATTTATATAAAAAAAATTATATCATGTTTATATGGTAATTAATATTTTTACCTAATTAAATAACTTCAGATGTTTTTTTTTTTTTAAAAAAAAAAGATAATGTATCTCATTGTTGCTCCAAAAGAAGCACACCTCTATAAATAATTAATATTCTACTATAAACCATACCGTTGAAGAGTTGATGTTTCTAAACAATAGTTTGTTGGTACTTTTAAAGTAGTACAACACTGTTAATATTCTAAAAGAATATAATTGCTCTAGAAGAGCATGATATTAGAATTTCAATTGCTCTAGAAAAGCATGATTTCTGAGTAGAAACGCGAATAAAGTTGCTCCGATGCTTTACGTGCCCATTATTTTGCATACATATTCATATATTGATAGTTTATTTAGATTTTACTTCCTCCTGAAGAGCATAATTAAATAAAATAAAATCTAATATAAATTATGTTATTGCTCCCGAAGAATATGACATTAAAATTCCAATATTTCAGAAGATTGTTAACATATTGCTCTTAAAGAACCAATAATAAAATACAAAGTACTCTCGAAATAACACGTCTCGAATAATATTTGTAATTTATGAATTAGTGTTTATCCTGGAATGAAAACATAGCTCATGTTATGTTGATATGGATTATTTTGATTACTCGATTAGTTATTATATGATTATACAATATTTAATTATAATGTAACTAAACATACTATTTTTCAAGACAAAAGTATTTTTTGGATTTAAAATTAGTAGAAAATAATGTTAATACAATATCATGTGCATCGAATATCGTTAAAATCTCTCGAAGTGTTTGTATTATTTTATCAAATAATACAAAATTATAAATTGTGTAATTTTATTTTGACAATAGATCCCATAGTTACAAATTTTCAATGAAAGTTACAATCTGAATAGAATAAACTTTTCTAGAATGATAATACGTATCTAAGTATCATGATAAAGACTATTTTTAGATATAAGAAATTTTATTGAGTTAAATATAAGAATATAAGCTTATAATCATTTTATATTATATTATATCTAGCAATATATTTATTTTAAGAAATAATATTTTGTGTAACTTACCATATAGTATCCATTTTTTTTGAAGGCGTATCTAGAATTTCAAAATTTATAAGGAAAATGGCAGTTGTGGTCTCAAACTTTTCACTGAATTACAACTTTTACTCTAATCTTTTATTTGTGGCCCCACAACCCCATACTTTCATTCGTTGTAGTTGAAGGACTCTCTGTAAGTTGATCAAAAAATGAATTTGATCACATTTTAACTAATTTTAAAAAGGGAATTTTGTATTTTTATATTTTCTCAATAAAATAATTAAAAATATTAAATAAAGAACAAAAAAGAGAAAAAACTGAAAAGAATCTTTCGATTCTAGAGAGTCAAATCTATCACATTTTATTTAAGACTAGTGGCGGATCGTGCGTTGCACGATGACTGTTATAAATGTAAACAAATGGATTTATGATATATTCGAGTTGTAGTAAGATTATACATGCGGAGCATCACCTTTATATATTCCATTGTTGAGACAAGTTCACATACTTATCAGTATGATCTTGCAAAAAAAAAATTATTCATGTGGTGAATTACATGACTTTAAAATATTAGTGTTTTTATAAAAACTCACGAATTACATATATTAAGAATAAAAATAAAAATTATTGAAGAAAGACACAGAGCATCGCTTGATAATTGTTGAGTTCAAGGATTTCCACCTATACATATGTCAAATAAGAAAATGTTTTATTTTGCAGACAAAAGTACTTAATTACATGAAGTGACTAAACGGTAAGCTGACAATCTGCAAGGTTTCTTTCGTCTTGCAGCTTGTGTTGAAGCTCAACGACAGTAGCACGAAGGTCACCAACAGGTTCTCGTGGAAAAAAATTAGAAGGTAATGGGAGACGAGATTTATTAACCGATTTATTGATTACTTCTACTGATTTGCATGCACCATCATGATAAGATTATTTTGTATATTTATCTAGGCCATTAAATTATAGTATTTGTTAGTGATTTGGGTGATTTATAACTTAATTTTTTGTTAATTATGTTTGTTAGGTTGAGTTTAATGCAAATTGGTAGATTTGGAAGAAATGAACGAAAAATGTGCGAAAATGAAGGAAATTCAAAGTTTGGGGATCAAAGTGTAAACGGATAGTTGATTCAGACCACAAAAAGATGATTGAAAATCATATATGATGAATTGGATGCAACATGAGGTCAAATGAGTGAAATTTAATGAAAGTATTTTTACATATCGATTTCCAACCGAATAAATTATGCATCGGATTTTTAGTCTCAACTTAACACCTATGTTAGAAAACGTTCAAATTTGAAAAATTGTACATCCAAAAGAATTTTAGGCCTTTGAAATTTCTAACACATTTTGAATTACCTTAATCGGATATCTTCATAGAAAGTTATGGCCAAATTTTTGAAAGCTACTTAGAGACGAACCTGCGCGTACGGGGGGCAATTCATGGCGTGCATGCAGCACCTTATTTTTCCCAACTCGAGAGCCATTTGGCTCTATGGCACATGCACGATAGTTATGCCGATGTGCGAGCAGGTCATTTCCACAGACGAATCTTTAGTTTCCTGTCGCGATTCAAACTCTTTTGAAACTCGAATCAGATGTCATTATGACCTATTTTCTGACTCTTATAAATAAAGAACGAGGGCTACACATTGAAAAACGCTCTCTTGCCTCTTCCTACAAAATATTATCATCAAATTCATCAAGAATAAGAGGGCAATTGTTATATTTTGAGAGACAAGATCAAGCCCTAGCAAAGAATTGAAGGTCAATTACATCAAGATTTTGAAGAATTCATTTGTGGAATTGAAAATCAACATCTTTTGAATCCAGGTGATATTTTTCTATTATTTTTTTTGTAATTTATATATATTAACATGTTAGGCTAGATCCACTTTTGTATTGGATGAAGATGAACCTTATTGTTTATTTATTTTAATTCAAAACTAGTAGTTTAGTTTATTTCTTACCTTTCTTGATAATTTTTGCATATCCATTGCATTATTTAATTGATTGGCCACCAATTAGATAATTAGTTTCTTATTGTAGTGTTGAAAAACAGTCAATGAGTTTAGAACGCGGTAAAATTAACATATGTACAATAGATGTTAGGAATAACATTTATTACATGTGCAATCATATAGTTAATCTAAAATTTAATACAATCTAATCATTTGAATTTGGGTTAAGAATGATTCAGGTCGTGGTTAAAATAGATTTAATTTATTTTATAAAAGAAAATTATATACCATAATTTTATAGATTGTCAAGAACGCATGAACAGAACTTGATTACAACTCAAGAATTGAAATAGATAGCAATAGGCATATTCGAGATCCAATACAATCATCAATAAATTGATAAAAATCACATTTTTACAGCTTTCTTAGATCAATTAAAAATAAAATAAAATCTAACTTTATTTTGTTAACATAATTTGAATCCCATAAAAAGTTAGTAAATTTGAATTGAATTTATTCTCCATGGGACGATACTCTCAACTTATCCATTCTATTATTTGTCAACGATCCCGTACGCTTGCGGGTTTCGCACGAACAAGTTTGTGGCGTCGTTGTCGAAGAATACATTATTTAATTTGAGTTTATTAGTTATATAGCATTCAAAATTTTCTTTTATTTTGTTTAAGCTATTATTTACACATCTAATATCTTTGGTTTGATTTTGGCAATGTGCGGAAGATTCTGAAGAAATTGAGCTCTTACCATTGGATCCCAAGATTTACAGAACCTTCAGACAACAAAAAAAGATGGCAGAGAAATGTAGAGACATGACAAAAAATCAAAATCAAGTTCAACTTCCACCAGATGTGTCAGAACAACCAAATCTAGTTCTTAGGGATTATTTAAATCACATATCTGCTCATGTGAAACCGGCTATTGTTTATCCACATTTTGGGCATACCAACTTTCACATTCGACCAGATGGCATCAACTTGTTTCAAAATTATCAGGACATCAGGTTCTCAGAAAAATCAACTGAAAATCCTCTTGAACAGATACAAGCTTTTCTGATGCTTTGGGAATTGATCAGTCATGAAGTTATGTCAGCTGATACTTTCCGAATGCGTCTATTCCCTCATACTTTAAAGGAAAGTGCACCGAATGGCTAAACTCACAACTTCCTAGGAGTATTGTTTCGTGAAATGACATGATACAGCAATTCACCTTGAAATTCTTCCCACATTCTCAAGTCCATTAGATTAGAAATGAAGCCACTACATTTAAGCAAAATGACATCGAGAGCTATCCAGAAGCATGGGAAAGATTCAAAGATTACTTTAGAAAGTGCCTCAATCTAGACATTCCTAAAAATGCTATGCTCTACATATTCTATTCAGGCCTGCATCCTGAATACCATAACATGGTTGACACTTTAGCAGGAAGATCGATATGAATATTCCCTTAGACAAAGCCTTAGATCTTTTTGAGAAAATAACAAAAAATCAGACTATGTGGCCAAGAGAAAGGGAAACTTCGAGGAAAATAGCAAGTATTCACAACATCGATGCAGTTACATCATTTGCAGCCGAGTTGGAAGTATTAATAAGAAAATTTGACAAATCAACTCAGAATGTGAGCATGGTGTACCAACCAGCACCAGTCTACGGAGGCCGTGGGGCAGATCATATAACTACTAGCTATCCTTTAGCATGAACCCATGTTTATCAGCATGAGAAAGCCAGTTATGCACAGAACTTTCAGAGGTAGCAGAACAATCCTTACTCCAACACCTATAATCCAGATTGGAGCAAGCATCCTAACTTCTCATGGGTTAATAATCAGGGTCAAGAATGTCAGATTCAGGGCAACCCACCAGGATTTCAACAACAACAAGAGAAAAATCGTCGTTGGAAGAATTAGTGGCTAAGTTCATTACCAAAAGTAAGACTAATTTTCAAAACCAACAAGCTATTCTTCAAAACCAGGAGGTTGCACTTAAAAATTTGGAAACTCGGGTGGGACAGATAGCAGCTGCATTAGCCAACAAAACACAATGTACTCTACCAAGCGACACAGAAAAGAACCCACTGAAACAGGTATTAGCAGTGAAGCTGTGAATTATACAATTATTGAGACACCAGAAATTAAGCATATAGTCCATGTTCGAGCATATGTGCTACATATTACATTCCCTCAAAGACTTCAATAGAAGCCAAAAGATGAACAAGTCCAAGCTTTTACAACAACAAGTGGAGTTTAGTTGCCAGAAATTACTGTAAAAAAGAAAAGTATAGAGGAAAATCAAGTACCAATCACGGGCGAGGAACAAGTGGTTCAGTTTGAAGAATAATCAAAGATTAATTGAGAAGAACAATTAGACAGTCCACAAGTTAAGATAATCATTCCTGCAAATAAAAACACACATTCAGTCCCATTCTCTCAAAAGTTGCAGAACAATAAGTTGGACAAACAATTCAAGAAGTTCTTGGATGCCTTCAGACAACTTCACATCAACATTCATTTCATTGATGACATTCTACAAATTCCAAATTATGCTAAATGTTTGAAAGAGATGTTGACAAAAAAAAGAAATTTGCCAATAAATGAAATAGTAGTTCTCACAAAAGAGTGCAGTACAATCATAAAGTATATGCTCTCTCCTAAACTAAAAGATCCAGGGAGTTTCACTGTACCTTACTCTATAAGAAATTCAAAGAATTCAAATACTTTGATTGATTGTGGAGCAAGTATTAATTTGATGCCACAATCTATCTAAAGAAAATTAGGATTGGATGATCCAAAAGCAACATCAATAATTCTACAGCTATCTGATAGGACACTTAAGCATCCTTATGGAGTGGTAGAGGATGTACTCATAAAAAATGGAGATAACTTCTTTCCTATAGATTTAATCATCCTTGATGTAGATGCTCAACACATGTCCTTAATTTTGGGAAGACCATTCCCAGCAATTGCACGAGCATTAATGAATTTTGAAAAAGGTGAATTAATCTTGAGGATGGAAGAAAAACAACAGAACTTCACCATGAATGCTCCACTCAAGTAACCACCTAATATTGAGGAGTGTAAAATGATAGATCATTGGGGAAGTAACAAGAATAGGAAGGAAGAATGTGGAATTGTTGAACGGGATAACAATGAAAATCTTATATTGTGGAGGCTTAAAGATTACTTAAGAAACAATTGTCAGTGCAGTCGATGCAAGACTGTAAACTCTATTTCAAGCCACCATAAATAGCCAAAACAATTAAGTCAAGCTAATGACTATAAATAAGCGTTTATTAGGAGGCAATCCAATTTTTTTCTTTTTATTTATTTTACTTTTTAGATATAAGATTAGTAATTTTATTTCTTTTAGTAATATCGAGTATTTTCATCCCCATATTTTCCTTTAAGGTGTGTATGAACTTACTATAAATTGTTTCATGTTATGATTGATTTTTATTATTTTGAAGAAACATGTCACCTGAACACATTGGACAAGGGAAAAGATATAACAAGTAAGCTAGCACTTTTCATGTCAGTTCATTCACCACCTATAGATTTATACTAGGGGAGTACTTAGTTCCTTTATTTGCCCTGAATTTTTATATATTGCTTGTTATATTTTTAGACATTGAGGACAATGTCTGTTATAAGTTTGGGGGTGAAAAAATATTGAATTTTTATTAGTTTGAGTGCTTGTTCGAGTGCAAAAAAATAAAAAATAAAAACAGCTTTTTTTTTTATTTTTGTGTGCTTGTGTGGGTAAGATAATTTTGTCTACCATGATGCATATATTTGAAATAATGTATTATATTATAAATTGTGAAAAAGTTACGTGTTAAGGTTGATTTATGCTTATTCATGTAAAACTTAATTTTTTTGCACATGAGTTTTATGTTTTGCATCATGAAGAAATAATTAGATTCAAAATTTGAATAGGTAAAAAAAAATTTAGTGGACCTTAGATTCTAAATCCAAATAACCACTAAATTAATTTGATTCAAAATTTGAATAGATAAAAACAAATAGTGTAACAAGATGCTAAATTCAAATAATCACTAAATTATACATCATTAACCTAATTCTAAGATAGTTTGGGGGTGATTAAGCTGTTGTAGAGAGACATTGAGATGGATGTAGATTCAATGTGTACTAAATATTGTGTGGATTGTCTAAGGCCAATAAGAAGAAAATTAGGTGAAAATCTTAAGTTATAGGTTGATTTTTGAGAATAAGTGTTTAATATGGGGTATTGCACTAATCATCGCATGAAAAAGAGAAAATATTATCTTATTGTGAAACATCTATTCGTAGCATTTATGATTCCAGTGATTAAGTTTGCAAGGATATCTAAAACTTGGTGACCTATTCACCTCACTTGGGAGTCATAGCCAAAAACTCGCTACAATGATCATTTAGAAAGTTTAATGGAGAAAAGTCTGTACATAAGATTAAAAAAAAAAAGGAAAAAAAATATTATTACATGCTTTGATTAAGCCCCAAATATTTATTTGAGAGAATTTAAACTTTTTGACAGTAGATTATTAATTTAGTTGATTTTTGGAGGTTGAAGCAATAAAAAATAAGGAAAATCCTCATTTGTTGATGTGTTGAGCTGCAATTAATAAGATTTAACCAAATTAGAGATGTGATGATTAGTATTATAAAAATATTCAACTTTAGATCAGACTTTGGGAACAGAGTGAAAATAATAAGTTCGGTGGTGTGAAACTCACAAGAGGAAAAA
>CAIGRN010175158.1:0-16001 GCA_903798345.1 Fraxinus anomala
AAAAAAAAAAAAAAAAAAGCTGACTTCATTAACCACACAACAAGAAAACTATGACAACTCCAAGATTTGAGTTAAAGTCAAACAATTATTAACCCTCCTTTTAGTAAAAATACCAAAATCGTCCTTAATTAATTGAAACTTTTTAATTTAAGCACCAATGGTCTCATCCAGTCTTGGTCAACTCTTATCTAATGGGTCAACTTGTTTCTATAATATTAAGTGAGTTCGTTAAACATTCAATATTGCAATTTTAAATTATAAATAGCTAGGATCAAATATATATATTTCTCCATAGATCATATTTTCCTATATATTTATAATCCATTTGTGGTAAAATAACAAAAGTAATCTATAAACATATCATCGAATTGATAAGCGATAAGATTTATCCAAGTAGTGAAAATGCAAAGGGAACATTCAATTCGCGATGGAGAGTTATGGATTTCGTCTTATAAATTTTTCTCCTCGATATTCACAAAGCTCATACTATCAAATTACACAAATAATTACTAATGTATTGTATACATTATAATCACACTTTTTAATGGCTTAAAGTTCGAGTCGTGTAAGGTATATTACAAGTCATGTAGTCAATTCAGTAAAAATGAATTAATATATTGGATTTTATTCTATGTAAAATATACTATATTCTCGAAGTCGTCGTTTGACAATCTTCAAATCATTTGTGGTAAAAAAAGAAGTTACTTAAAATTAATCACTAGAAAAATTGCTACTTGTCACCGAACCTTTTCTACACTTATTCTAAAACTCCTACACACACAAAAGTAGATGAGAAGAGGACATGACAGGCTAGGAACGAATTAGGTCATTGAAGATTTGTATAAGCCCTTTGGCTTTCAATTAATTAATGAGAAGTGGTACCACTGCAGGAGCAGAAGTGTGTGAGTTATTACGAGCCATTAACCATGAAATATACAAACGTGACATGTCTTGCAATGCAATGGGGACGCCCTCTACTGACCTCATGGCTTGGAGATTGGAGAGCCACATACGTACTACTAACAAAACTTACTCAAGCCCCAGTTTGGTGGCCCTTCCTTTGGAAAAATATTGTTTTAAATAATGATTTTCTAGAGAATGTGCGGTTAAAACTAGGGATGGCAGTGGAGCGAGTTCGGGGCGGGGCACCCCCACCCCGCCCCGCCCCGCGAAGACAATCTCCCGATGGAGATTTGCCCCGTTTACTGCCCCGTTAATTTTTTTTTATTTTTTTGTATTATTTTTTATTATTTACCGCCCCCACCCCACATCCCTTCCCCGCCCCGCCCCGCAACCCATGGCGGGGCGGCGCCCCATGCCCCGCCCCGCCACCCCTTCGGAGCGGGTTTTTTTTGCCCCATTCGGGGCGGGAGCGGGACTGGGTAAATTGCCATCCCTAGTTAAAACGTAAGAAACAATTTTGAATTTACATGTAAAATATTTTATTGTGTGAATATATGGTTGAAAATAAATATGTAAAAAAAAAAAATGTTTTGAAAGAACGTGAGTCAAATAGAGGCTTATACTAACTTGTTTAATTAGAGTGTGAAGTGTTTTATGAAAAAAAAAAAAGTTAAATTAAATTTCTGTGAAATAAATAATGACATGGACTGTGTTATCAGAGGCTAGCTTGTTTAAACACGATCATGAGCATATCAAGTTTCTAACTTGGCGCATGATGACACGAAACATATTCAACCCCGTGACATTTAGTATCCATTATTTTACAATAAATGAAAGAGTATTGGAATGAAGACAAATGTGGGAGGAAGAAGAGACGAAAAAGTAAAAGATAGAGAAGAGTGGGAGAGAGGGGTGGGGGTGGGCATGGGGATGGGGATGGGGGACTGGCACGGGCGACAAGAGTAACAAACATTGGGGCAAATTCAGTTTAGCACAATCAAGAAACTTGGCATTAAATGAGGGCGGGAAAGGTGAATAAAAATGAGAGTGGGTATACCGTTCCATCCAGAACCAGGTGGGGAGGAGTGGTGGGTCAGAATCAAAAAATTCAGGCCCACTCCACTCCACTCCACTCCACTCCATTCCTTTCTTCCTTGCTTCATCACAAATCCACAATCCAATCCTTCTTTTTTGACTAACATGCATCCATCATCTTTACGGCTGTGCTGCCAGCCTCTTTATGTATGATTAGTTGCTTTCAATACTCACCGCCTCTCTCTCTCTCTCTCCACATAATTGCGTGGTTGTTTTCTGGGATCTGCCGCCTGCCTGCCTTTGCACTGTCATTGTTAAATCCTTGCAGTTCCATATATCTATCTATTGTATAAATACCATCTTCTTTCTTATTACTTCAAAACAGAATACTCCCTACTCTAGCTAGCTGTACCTTATATAGGCAGCCACAGCCAGCCAGACTTTTTTCCCTTTTACCTTCTCATTCTTCTTCGCTTATCCTTAACTGGTTTGAATTGCTCACAAAGTCCAACCAGGACTTTAGGTATGTAAAATCCTTTTGGCATATCTCTCTTTACTCTCCATCACAACTTTCGAATCAGCGTGTAAAAGTCTAGCAGCTACTGCTACTGGATAATGCCAAACCAAATATGGACCGAAACATTCACGGGTACGTACTAGGGTAGGTATTAAAATCAAAAACAAAATATCAACGTGGTCCATGCAATTCCAATATCAATCAGTGGTAATAATAATATACATATCGCACGCGTTACTGTCTGGATTGTTTGGCAAAAGAAACCCCGTAAACTACTTTTCTTCCTCCTATTTTTCTTTTTTTATTGCCGTCATTCATTACGCCTATTACTCCTATAACCTAAATCACATGTACATTATTCCAACTTTTTTTTCCATAGGGTGGGGACTACGTACGGTACCTATTGGAATTTAATCTTATTCTTTCAGATTCCTTTTTTTTTTTTTAAATTATAATTAAATCATGGTGTTGAGCTAGCTAGGCCTAGGAGGATTAAAGTGGAAATTCTTCTGGCTGTGTTCCCTTGGCCTTGACATTCCATAAATATTCATTCGAGTTGATTAGTTGACAGTCATTTGGTCTGCTGTGGCTTTGGCCTATAATCTATAGTCACACGTCAACTTATTGCATCCTTAACCTAATTCATCACATTTCATTAGGTCTAGCATGAAACCACAACTCATCACTCCGTAGGGTTTTCCATATTTAATATTTTAATTTATTCCTAACTCAGCGAAACAGTAAAAATAAAAGGGAAAAGAAGAATATAATGATATTGCATTATTTTCAACAATCCTTAATAATTACGTTGAAGATGGAACCAGTGTGAGTCGATAAGTTTGATGAACGGTCAATTGAACTCATTACTTTTTCAGTTTACGAAAAGTGATGGAATGGAATTAATTATAAAGTGTTTAAAGCAGTGAGAATGGAGGTACATATGTTATCTGACTTGTGATCTGTGTGGTTATGTAGTTTTCGAAAGCAGAAAAAGTGTTGAGGCTCTACTGGCAGTTTGCTTACTACATGAAAGATCTGGGATCACACAAGCTTCCGTTAGTTTTGTTTAGCCAAAATAACACAGCCAGAATATGCCTTGTCATTGCTCAGCCCCATATCCTGCAAATGTACTCTACTTGTTTTATTTCGTTAGCTGGCTTTACTGATTATTAAGCGAAATAATGCTCATTGGACATACTCAATGATAGAGATGGAGGGACAAGATGATGCGACATATAATAATTGAGTGCTGTGTTTTTATTTTTTTAAATTGTCCAATTATATGTCGACACGTTTTCTCCTTGTTTTTGAACTTGTCTTAGAACCTGTTTGTGTAACACAATTGTTATTAAGTGTCATAAGTACGACCCCACAATCTAGATTCTATTAGCAATCCATCTCTAGACTCCAAATTCATATGTATATGTGTCTACACATAATTCTTAGGTGGAGTAGGTTGACCCCAGACTTGGTACTAGAATTAAATTAATGTCACGGATGCAAGTGAGGTGAGAGCGGAGGTCCAACCTAGTATCTATCTATCCATTTACAAAGAAATATGTCGACATACTCAGTGGAGGATGCAGACATTGTGAGTTAAGGCACAATCAAACATTGTACAGATTGAATACTTTATTTTTAATTTTTGAATGATCACACTTGATCCAAGAAAATACAAATTTACGTTTAAAAAAACATTCATTTATTAATATTTTGCTCATAATTTTCATCCATTTGATTTTGTCGGTCCTTTTATTAATATTTTGACCATCACCAGAAAATACATATTTACAGTTAAAGAATTTATAGTGTATTTAATACAAACCATCAATTAAAACAATCAATTCAAGTAATCGAAAGGAAAATTATATAACCAATATTCAATATTAATAACCAATCAAATAAATACAATTCGTTAAATATAAGTCAAATTGGACATAATCATTTAATACTCATTCTATATATACAATTTGATAGAAAAAAGAGAGTATAAAATTAGGTTCTAATTAGTTGAAAATTTGATTGGAAAGTGAAAATTTATAATAGACGTGATAATTTGTAGAGAAATTAATGACAAATTTTAAAAAATTAGAAGGATTAAAGTTTTGGCACAAGAGAGTAAGAGGAAGGAAAAAGTGTTCAAATATATTATGATTTTGTCCGCTTGATGATGATTAAAATTAGATTTTTAATAAATTTTGATAAAAGTTGTGGGTGTCATGAAATATATTATTAAGCCCTTATTTAATTTCCATTTTTTTAAAATACATTTTTCTCTCTTCTTTTTAACTACACATTTTCAATAAAATAATATTACACGCGAACCCAAAAAATTTCCTTCTTTTTTAAACACGCATTCTCCATCAATCCACTATTTTAAAAATGCATTCTACACAAAAAAATAGGCTCAAATAGACATTAAAATTAATTATTAACTTTAATTTAATTTTAATCCGTGCCAAATAGGACTTTATCAAAAAATAAATAAATAATTCGTAAAGTCGGGGGTCATGTGACGCCCGAGGACCCCTTTTGTGTCTGCCCTTGGGCACGTGACCCCAAGAACCCCTCCGTGTCGGCCTCGGGCACACTTTCACATACATTCATAGAAATTGGGGCTTCTCGCAATTTGGGTGCAATAATGAAATAACGTCTATGAGCCAAAAAGTCACTTCATTTCAAGCAGTGAAAAGTATAACTAGGACGAATCATGATGGTTGGAACATATATATATATACACACACACACAAAAGTCTACACATTACTTTGTATGTTGATTATAATTATATAATTATCAAGCCACAATGGTGGCATAATTCATGCTATCTGCAGCATATAACTGATCAGTTAATAGTTTATTAACTTTCATAATTTTCTCCATACATATCTACCTAACCTAGCTAGCTATAGGCTACTCTTATAATATAATCTTTTGGCAGCTCCACCAATGTTTTAATTCTACTCATTTCCATTAAATTCATATTAAAGCTAGGCTTATAGATAGATCCTATAAACTTTATGTATGAATTTCAAAAAATATATCTGGCTATCTAATTATTACACCATTTTGTATAATCGACCTCTTCACGTGCAATTAGAGATTCCTTTTGCAAGGAATGACATTACTATCTCTTGGCTAATTAATTATAGCATGTGAGGTAAAGTTAAGGCTTGTAGATTTTCTTAAAATAGATTTATAAAAAGTGATATTTTTGAAGAATGTGTGGTTAAAAAATAAAAAAAATTATGAGTTCGTGTGGAAAATAATTTTATTGGGAGAATATGATGTTGAAAATAAGTATAAAATATATGTATCAAACACGGACTAAGTAACTCTAGATACAATAATAAATGGTTCATATTTTTTTACACTTTTAGGCTACATTTGCCGCATTCAATTAGACCGTACAAGAAATTATGCATAAAATTAAAGAAGATATATTATTGTGAATTAAAGTGGATAGTATTTGTACGCTTTTCGTCCAAAAGATTACTATTGGAATTACCTTTTTTATTCATTCTAAATTTACATTCCCATTCCTAATTATATTATCCGATTAGCCTAAAAAGATTGTGCAAATAATTTTTATTTTTTTTTCAAATTAACCAAAAAATAAAATAAAATACTATCCACCTTAGCTCACCCTAATACTATCTACATAATAAATGAACAAACTTAAGGTACACAAAACCTTGCATAAACTTGTCACAATTAGACTAAAAAGGGATAGAAAAATCTGAAATAATAGGCTGCACAATCTTAATTGTATTCTTTCCTTCTCTGCAATAAACTTTTAGCTTCAATTTTCTCTCAAACTCAATTTTTTTTTGGCTGCATGTTCTCACTAGTATTACACTACCTACATTTCAATACATTGCTTACAACAGGTAGCTCTACAATGGCAATTTTGAAGCAATAAATTAGGGTTCATTTCAAGAAGAAAAGTAGGGTCACGTCCCCTACAAATTTTAATATCTAGAGAACATTGACCCTTGGTCTAAAATATACTCTCATTCAAATCTAATATTTCAAAGAACCAAACCTTACGGCGACTCCAACGTTGGACCAAAATTTCCAAAGTCTCTATCATGCATCCGACAAGTCTCCCCAACCCTTTTTCAAGGGTCATGAGTACTACAACAGTCAAGAAAGCACGTCAGTTTCCAGAAAATTTGAAGATGAAAAATGTTAATCTTCCGAGAAGGGATATTTATAAATTTGAGACTAAGGAACTAAAACTATTCAAGACTACCACTCAACTAGTTGATATTTTGAATCAGATGAGATGTTTGGATGAAAACATAAAGAATAATCAATATTTTCCATGATTTTGATACTATGGTTGAATAGATTTGACAGTATACAACATAAAATGTCATAGAAAAAGGATTGATATAGTGTCTTTGAATGTAAATTATATTCAGTAGGTGATACATTTTGCAGAAGAATAAGAGAAAATACACATTTGAGAGAGGTAAAAGCTCAATGCACAAGGTTGCAAATTAAACTGCCTGAAGAAAAGTTGCGTAGATATGGAATCTTGGCACAAAGGAATGGAGAATTTAATCATTTGAATTAGTATTATAGAGTGAAAGTAGTCAAAACACAATTTGTGAAACAAAATGAAGGTGACAAGAATTTACTTTCTGCTACCTCCCTAGTACATCTGAATAAACGAAGATAGCAAAAAATTTATTAGCATTGATATATACTTCGCTATCTATACCTATCAAGACGGGAAATGGTGCTTTGATGAATGGAAAGGAAGGGAACCACTGGAGTCCATAAAAAGAAAGGGATTGAGCTTAATCGGGATAGTTAACTAATTTTTCTTGATTGATCAGATCAAAACTTGTTGTATATGGGCAGCTTGAAGCATGTACATGCAGTGAATTGAAGCTAACAATTGTAAAAATTATGTCAAAAATCAAAAGCTTTCCACTCACAGTCGAGCCTTTTGAAAATATTGCATTGAGATATAAATAGTCAGACTCAAATCATTTCAACTGAAGAACCTGGTTCATGGAAATGCCCAAAGTAAAAGATTTTCTGACATTTGTGATGGATGTGCTCATGGAAAGCATCACGCACAATCGTTTTTCGGAAGAAGGATCTTCAAGAGGAAAGGAAGAGCTTGAATTGGTGCATACAGACATTTTTTCAGTTGAAGTTGTACATTCAACCATGGCATCATATATGATGCATCACAAGCAATAATTATAAATTAGCTTCTATATTGTAAGTACTATAAACTGTATAATTTGAATGTGAAACTGGAAACAGTCAATTATGTGATTCCAGCTCCAATTTGTGCTTATAACTTGACTTGTTAATTACATTTTCACTTCTTTTTTGGAAAAATTCTCTTATGGGACACCAATGCTAATGAAAATCACAAGAAAGAACCTAGAAATTAATCAATATCCACATTAATCAAGAAGAAAGCAAACGTATAAAGCAAATACCTTCTTCTTTAATATTGATGATCTGTACATAATAAGTATAAAGAATTAATGTGATCATCCCAGGTCTATTATGCTAGTGCACCTTTAAATGGAAGAATCACAGGCCTATTGTAACTTTGATGGAAAAACAAGGTCAGTGAAAGAAAGAATGTGTTATATATAAACAAACAATTGTGGAAAAAAGGAAGAGAAAGTAACAAAGAGAAGGAATGAAGCCTGCAGAAATTAATGATGAATCTAAGCAAATTAAGCTAGATGATGTACCTTTTAAAGCTCTGCAACAATTCTGCTGCTGCACCTGCCGGCGTGCCCATCAAAGCAGCGACAACCACAACAACCTACCAAAAGCTAATAAAAACAAAAGTGATAAAAGATGAAGTAGTTCAATTCTCTACACATTATGTTAATCAACACAATATATATATATAGAGAGAGAAAATTGAGGAAGAGAGCTCATATCAGTTGACGATCCAAAGTTATAGAATATAGGAATTTAGAGAAAGTAACTAAATAGTAAAAATGGCATGGATACATTCTGATGATCCATGCCCAACTTAGGGAAAGCATAAAATAACGGACTTGGAGGATCTACATCAATGTATCTGTGATCTATCTATGTAGTATTATGTCTATACACAGAATGAAACTCAAACACTAGTAATGTGGAAATTATCTTTCATCTCTGATGAAGCTTTTGTGATGCTAATGAAATCTCAGCATTCTGAAATAATGGTGTAATGTTCTTCCATGTGATGCTGTGACAATATCTCCGAGCGCTACTGCGGTTGGACAATGAAGTTGAACAATATTGGTAAAGATTTATGCCTCTTCTGCAGGATCTTACCCCTTTTGAATCTCAAAATGTGGACATGAATTCTTCGGATCAGATGTCTAAATCCAAGGACATAGAACCCTTGCCCTTGTTGAGCAGGTCCGAGGGCACAGTTTGGGGCCTTGACTGGTGAAAAGAAAATGATTTAGGAAATGAAGAAGAATCAAAAGGGGGAGGCTGAAGTTCCATTGTTGAATGTGTTACTGTTGTGGAAGACAATATATCACATTCATCTGACTCCGAAATGGGACACTCCATGTTCACACCAAACAGCCTGAGTCGCTTTGCTGCAGACTTCCCTTGGACCACAGGCACCGATTCAAACACCATTTGCTCAACCCCAACCCCACCTCCCCTTTGCATCTGCACCATTCCGTGCTGATGTGAGTCTAATGCTCCAGTTCCAGTTCCAGCTCCAGCTCCGGCAGCCGATCTGACGTAGACTATCGAGCCAGTGGAACAAGGGTTTCCGGTTATAACGTTACTACTATAACCGTAAGGCCCATCACCATATCCATATGTATAATTTGGACGAGATTGATGAGTACTGACGTTGGGTTGCATAAAGTGTGAATAATCCCTGGTCAATGGTGGCCCTTGTGACTGAAAATATAGAGGATTCCACGGGTGAAGAGTCCTGTGGAAAGAGAATTGATGTGGAATTGAGAGAGGAGGAATAGGAGGAGAAAGGTCAAGAGCATCTGGACGGCGCCTCCAATCAATGAATAATCGATCCTTTCCCAACTCGCCGACCCCACGCTGAAAAGAGACCGTGTCACCTGCATCAAGCTTCTTTTCCTTAACAAAGCGGCTCCATCCTTTGGTCATTACATAGCTTTGGCTGCTGTTCCAGTATGAGTACCTGAATCGCCATGGCTTTCCATTTCTATCCTCGAAATTCAAGAGAAGTCCTTTCTCGTTCGTCGACGAATCTAAGGGGAAATACTTTTCTGCAAATTGTTTTGGAATGACTAATCGATTGAGCTTGCCCACATCGCTTGGTGTCACTACCTTGTCAAACATGTGCTCCCTCTGGATAAAGATGGAGTTTCCAGCCATACTACTGCCTTCTCCTCCTGGGCGAAGAACAATATGATCATCCGAGTCATTAGTCTCCTCCCCATCTCCATTGTTGTTGGGCGAAGAGTCCGGCATGAGCTCAGGTTGAGCACATCTCAGAGATTCCTCAGCTTCTTGCCGGTGGTAGGTGTAAGGTACAACACCTTTTTGCTCAGAAGATGAGGGGAAGAAAGAGTACTGTGATGAAGGATTCATACCTTCTGAACTCGCTTCTTCTTCATAAAATCCCGGCCTACCTGACATGAAATTCCTGATCTGTCCGCCTATTTTCCAGTGTCACTTTATAAACTCAACCTGACAGATCTACTCTAAGAAATGAAAAATAAAGAAGAGCAAAAACTACTTCATGTACACAAGAAAAAAGAAGAAAAATCTCAATCTTGAATATGTTAGGTAGCAGCTAGGGTTAACAAGAAAAAAAAAATCACTTCTTTGTTTCAAAAAATTCAAGAATATCAACGCAGACGCAGTTGGGGGGTCTGTGCTTGCTTTGTTATTTGACCAAACACGTAACTATAGGATAGGTACCCCATGGACGATTCAAAAAGGCTTGGCTAAATGAATTGATCGTCTATTTATTCTTTCTACTCAGTTGTTGACCGTTTATTCTTGGTGGATACCTCCCTCCCTCCCTAGAAGTTTCCTATGTTAAGAGATTTTCCATTGAAATAAAAATTATTCGCGGTGAGGTGGGGGCCCATTAATTATCTGGTTGAATTCATGTGAACTCGTCCTTGTACACTATTTATAACTAGTTTTTTCGTTAAGGACCAAAGCAGCCGCAGCCAGCTGTTTTGTACAGCACGAGCTTCTAATTCTATTTGCGTTTTAGCTAGTATTATTATTCAAAATATTATTTGGACACTATACAATTATTTGTCCAACTTCATTAATTCTCATTAACTATACTACTATTACTATTCACGTTTATATATTGCAACAAACGAGTAGGTCACTTGCTTTACATTATTATTTATTTGCTGTCACATTACTCCGGACACGACCCTTTCTATTGTATCGCTTAACAAAATGAAAATTTTGTACCGATCTTCAACCTTTAAAAAATTAAGCAATTATTCGAAATGGGGTATCTAAGGAGGAGATGGGAAAGTGTTTTTTTCTTTTTAATTTTCCTAGATTAGGAGGTAGATTAAAAAACGTGCAAGACTGGAAAAAAAAAGAAACTAGCGATTTGTGTATAGTGGGGACTTTTGCGCACGGCGCACCAAAGATGAAATTCCTAAGATGTAAACATGGTTGAAGATTCAAGTGCTGTGTATTTGTCAAAGATTTAGGATCCTACTATAATTTTCTCTAAAAAGTTTGATGTATTTGTTCAAATTAAGTTACTAGATATTTAGACCAATATGTATCCAATAGTTTTCAGTCAAAAGGTTGGGGATCTTTCAAATGAGACCAAGTCTTCCTGCGTAAAAAAATAACAAAAACAGAGAAATGTTTGATAATTGATGTTTCAATTGAGAATTAACAAATTCTACTATTGGTTTTTAACATTTTTGTTTTTCTTTAAAACAAGTCAATTTTTTTTTTTTCATTTATTACTTGCTTGAATACAAGAGTGCTTTAACGTCGACCAGAATCAACCCACTAGAAGTGACAAATCTTCATAATCCCTCACAACTAAGTTTAGATTCTTAAGTCCTAAACTTAGTGCTTGTTTGAAAAGTATTTATAAAAAAATTTGTTTATAAATAGATAAAAATAAGTGATTGACAAGTAAGAGTGTGTTTGGTGCATATAAAAATGAGAGAATGTATTTTTTTTTTGAAGTGATGCGATGAGGAATATGTGGTTGAAAAAGAAGGAAAAATCATTAATGTGATGGAAAATATTATTTTATTGAAGAATGTGTGGTTGAAAATAAGTAAAATAATGAGAATGAAAAAAATAATGTGGTCCAAACGGGGGCTAAATAATAATCGTAGATTCTACGAAATGTATGAATAAAAATTGGTTTAAATCTTTTCTGACCGTTTATAAACGAGTTATAAACACTCGTCAAACATATCCTCAAGTCTTCTTTGTTTCGTTAAAATTGGAATGGCAAGTTGAACTCCTTTTTGTGATTAGGGTGAAGGACGTCTGGTTGCACTAGATATACTACCAACTCTATCAAGACACCGTTCATTGATCGATGATGTTCGTGAGCTAACCCTAGAGTAAAAAAGTTACATTATAGATAGCCCCTGATTGATTTTGAGAAAAATAAGATTTCTATAGATTTTGAGAAAAGATGATAAAATATGTAATTGAAATGTTGTGGACCCCGAGGTTAAAATTAATTGTGACTTAGACTTAGATTTAGATTTTAATTTATATTTATATTTTTAGTTGAATCAATTAGTGGGCTTAATTAAAAAGGAATGTTCATTAGGATTTAATTGAACTTATGCAACATCCTTGGGACTTTACAATGATTTTGAGAAAAACTAGAGACTAAAACTCGTATAATCAGACAGCTCGATTTAATGTCAGAATTTGTTTACAAGCCCTATCCACTCCATAAGATTGCAAAACTGAATCACGTATAAATACTAGAGAGCGTAAGTTTCACTCATAAATGTTTGTAAAATTAGCTTATAAACTCCCCTATTCTTTATGTGGTCGTTAACTGAATATTCTAGTTTTTCAAGGGTTTTTACGTATTTGCATCCTTCATAGAAATGTAGTAAAATCATATTAAAAATTAGTTTAATTCTATCTGGGAGAGATTATTGAATAAATTATGAATATTGATCATCAATCCATTCATGTATTGTCAACTTCAAGAATTGAGATTAAAGTGTTTTTTTTAAAAAGAAAAAGAAAAAAAGAGAGGTAGATTACAAATCCTAGTGTCATTACCAATTTGAGTTTTCCACCAAAGCTTATCAAATCACTTTAATTTGCTTACTATAGTGTGGAAATCAAAGTTAAAAACATCCAAATTTGGTAATATATGTTCAACGTAAGTCTGTGTTTAATTGAATTTGGATTAAATTCTCAATCCTCGTTAAAACGTTGTTTAACTTATCAATTTATTACTTGTACATGAAATCGTGCACTTTTGAGATTTTATATCAACAATTGAGTATATTTGTTTAGATCTCAAATCACTAACCTCGAACTTAAGTTTCAAGTAGTGCGGCAGATCATACAATTGATATTATTCTTCTATTCATCCTCTCGATCGCGATGAGATTATACAACTTAAAATAAGAGTCTAGAATTATAGGATGAGATTCCTAATGGTTGTTATTTCCCTAGAACCTTATTAATCAAATTCATGGATTCGGCTATATATATGAGACCTTGTTCAATTATTGAATTACAATTTAAAGAAGTACACTCTGATTTGAGTTCAATATCCAAAATTGATAATATTTTTCCAACATTAAAAATCAATCAAACCAACCGCATGCTATTGGTGGTCCATCAGGCTAAACTTTAGTTCAATTAGTTGCCTGTGACTATTTTACCAAGTAGAGGAAACAAGTAAAGAAGGAAAAATGAAAATGGTGAAAATTTTGTAACGGGGAAGGTATGGATAAAGTGCTACATTAGTTAAATGATGAGCTTATAAAAGATTCGATTACTCCACTTCAATTAGTTAACCTTTTTGGATGGACAAGTCATAGACGAATAGAAGAAATGAGGTGGGCCTCATTGGGATGTGGCAATTGGAAAAATTCTTGGGTGGCTCTGGAGGCGGTGGTTGTGTCAACATAAGGCAATTGTCCTTGATGTAGTATAAGAGTTTGGAAGAGAAATTATTGTTTGAACGGGGACAAAGATGATATGTTAATAATTTTTTTGTGGTGGGATTGTTAGGAAGTTGCGAATCGTATCAATTAAATATGACTTAAATGATGAGCTTATAAGAGATCGTTTTTACCATGCTAATAGGTTAACATTGTTGAATAGAATCTCAATTCCTTGTACCTATTTAATATTGAATAAATAATTTATGAGGACACAAAGGTAATGTGGTTGATGAATTTGACAACCTGGAACATGTAATAATTTGTAAGATAATTAGTGGAATAGCCACCCAATTGATAAAGTTTTATCTACCCAGTTTGTACATTATATCCACATGTAGTGTGGGAAATAGGAATATCCACTTTAAACTGGCCTTGCCTTTTTAACAGTAAAATCATATCAATTAATTTAAAAATAATTAATTAAAGTTTGAAGCGTGAAAAATCCGCTAAATTAGATGCATTATTGAAATCTATATTTGGCTCAGGTTTATAAACATTCAAGCTATTTATTCACACGTTTCAAGAAATTCCAAAATACTTCTCATTTATTCATCGATTATTTTTATCTATCCATAATTTAAACGGTATATAAACACTTTACCGGCACGTTTAATTTGGAACATGTTTTGTCGTGTATCTCAACTCGAAGTTATTTATAGGTATAATATTAACTACGAATTTAATGCTTGGTGCTGAATTAGTACACAAAGCAAGCTGACAAGGCATTTTATAGTTTATTCTTGCAAAACATAAACAATGTAATTAAGCTAATAACTATGTTAATTAAGATGTGTGAAAGTTTCGTCATCAACCCAAACAAGAGTGACGTGTGCACTTTCTTGGTTAACTGATTATAAATATTTTATTAAGCTGAAAAAATCAAATCCGAAAGGGCGTGCACTTGACTTTGAGCCATCCCGCAGCAGCCATGCTATTTGTCTTATTTATATTAATTAAAATTGTGCCATTTTAAGTTAATTATATTAATTTTGACCCACATGCATATTATTGGTCGAATAATTTAATTTCTTTAAATTAAGTGAAAAGCATCTGTTCCTATGTAGACCAGACCAGACCAGTCCAGTTAGTCTTTGTTGCTATTCGTATTTATACAGAGAGACTATCGAGATATAGTATTTATATAGATAGTCTTGCATCGATACTTGAAGATAAGTACAATTTGTAATAAAATTTGCCACCTTATTTTATTATAATTCAACAGCTCTACGTGACATCTTTTATTAATATATATATATATATACACATACTTTGGAAGGTGCTCTAATTCCGACCTCTCCTAATGATAAAATAAAAGAAAAGTTATCCGGACAACAATTCATGCAACCTAACCATACTCTTCGTTACCATGTGTCGATGAGTGTACTGTCCCTCCAACTCCTAGTCACTTTGAGACTTGCTACTTGAAAGAGACAAAGTAGATTTATTATGAAACTCGAGTTTCGGAGTCCTACACGTCCTCATAATCAAAAAGCTCCCTTGCCACCTTTGAGTCCATTTCAATTCATATATATATATATATATATATATATAACCTCCATGCCGCTAGAATATTTATTCATACGAAAATAAAAATACAAAGTTTGGAGAAGGACATACAACCTGATCTCTAGCCAACGAAATATAGTTCAAAATAGATAATCAGACGGGAAGTCTTTGAACTATATTGTTAAAATAATCAACGTTATACCTCATTAACATTTCAAGTCATATATTATGAAATCTTCTCACAATTATTCAAAAAATTAATTATATATTTCCTTGTCATAATTTTCTCCAATTTAAATACAAAAGTGGTAAAAGATTCACTCACTTTCGGCATGGATCGACCTGCAGTGAATACCATAAAAAGAGAAAATATAGAGATAGATTGGATGAGTAATTATTTAGTGTTGTGTTGTGGCTATAGTCGTACCGTGTTTAATAAATAAATAAATTACATGACATGGGACGGAAGAATAACACAAGTAGGTGCTAGGTACAGCTGCAAGTTGGTGCAAATTGAAGTAGGCACTGGACCACGCATACTTGATATTATTCATCACATTTTCCTATCAGGCACACACTACGTTACTATCCCAGCTAATTCAGCCCCATCCCCCAGCCTACTCTACTCTACAAGCAATTTCTTTTATTTTCTTTCTCTTTCTCGTCCCCACGCGACCTGAAAAAGGTCGACATGATTATTAATTGAAGGTTTCTTATGTAAATTAGAGTCTCTAAGCATTTTTAATATTCTTCGTGCTCGCGATATGTTCCAGGCCGGCTAACTCATTCTGTTAGATCAAAATTCAGTTTCGTCATGAAATTTCAGATTGAGAACAAAGTAACAAGCGAAAATTGAACACTTTTTTCCTTTGGGCCTCCTCAGTTTGTTTTGTAATAT
>CAIGRN010175174.1:0-21155 GCA_903798345.1 Fraxinus anomala
TGAATGTGATGCGTCGGGAATAGGTGTTGGTGCTGTTTTGATGCATGATAGAAGACCTATTGCATACTTCAGTGAGAAACTAAGCGGGGCAGTACTCAACTATCCTACATATGACAAGGAGTTGTATGCGCATGTACGAGATTTGGAGACTTAGCAACATTATCTTTGGTCGAAAGAGTTCGTGATCCATACTGACCATGAGTCCTTGAAGCATCTGCGGGGCCAAGGGAAGCTAAACAAGAGACATGCTTGATGGATAGAATTAATTAAAACATTTCTGTATGTCATTCAGTACAAACAAGGTAAAGCGAATGTAGTAGCAGATGCGTTGTCACGAAAGTATGTGCTTCTTACTTCTCTAAGTGTGAAATTGTTTGGATTTGAATATGTAAAGGACACGTATGTGGATGATGCTAATTTTTCTGATATATATGAGTCATGTAGTAAGGGGGATTTTGATAAGTTCTTTAAGCATGATGATTATTTATTTCGGGAAAATAGATTGTGTGTTCCTAGATGTTCAATAAAGAAATTGTTGGTCAGAGAGTCACATATTTTGGGGTCAAGAAGACTTTAAAGATGTTGGAAGAACATTTTTATTGGCCTAAGATAAAAAGTGATGTAGAAAGGATATGTAGTCGATGCATAATGTGTAAACAAGCTAAATCTAAGGTTTTACCACAATGACTATATACACCATTACCTATGCCTAGTGAACATTGGGTTAATATCTCCATGAATTTTGTTTTGGGTTTACCTAGGACTAAGAGAGGACGTGATTTAATATTTATGGTGGTAGATAGATTTAGTAAAATGACACACTTCATTCCTTGTCATAAGACTGATGATGCTACAAACATTGCAGATTTGTTCTTTAAAGAAATAATGCGTTTGCATGAGGTTCGTAAGAGCATTATATTGGATCGGGACGTTAAATTCCTTAGTCATTTCTGGAGAGTTTTGTGGAATAAGTTAGGAACTAAGCTATCATTTTCTACAACTTGTCACCCACAAACTGATGGCTAGACCGAAGTAGTTAATAGGAATATGATCCAGTTCCTACGTACTGTGATTAATAGGGCCATACATTCTATTACTTCATTTTCTCCATTCGAAATTGTTTATGGTTTTAACCCACTGATACCATTGGATTTATTTCCTTTGCCTGTTAATGAACATGGTAGTTTAGATGGGAAAAAGAAGACAGAATTGGTAAAGGCATTACATGAGAAGGTAAAGTTCCAAATTGAACAGAAGAATAAACACTATACTTCACAAGCGAACAAAGGGCGGAAGAGTGTTACGTTTGAACTTGGTGATTAGGTTTGGCTACATTTGAGAAGAGAACGCTTTCCAGAGCAATGAAAGTCGAAGTTGCAGCCACGGGGAGATGGTCTTTTTCAAGTCATTGATCGGATCAACGACAATGCTTACAAGCTCGATCTTCCTGGTAAGTATAATGTTTCAGCTACCTTTAATGTATCTGATCTCTCTCTATTTGATGCAGGTTCAAATTCGAGGATGAATCCTTTTGAAGATGGAGAGGATGATGTGATCCAAGGTGCCGCTGCAATGAGGACAAGTCCAGAAAAGATCCGTTGATCGTCAAAGAATGGCCGATGACATGATCGAGAACAAAGCGGGTGAAAGAGGCTATGACATTGCTCGTTCAAGCTACGGTTGACGATATAGCGATTGTGACGAAGAATGGGACAAGTTTCATGTTGTGATCGAGGTTGAAAAACACTTACATCAATGTGTTAGAGGCAAGCAAAGACGAAGGCCAGCCGGAAAAACCATGTGGCCGCATGGCTCTCCAGCCATGTGACCGCATGGCATGATACCGCGAGCCAAAGGGACTCGTATGGCCCTTCCATGCGGCTGCATGGTGACTGATGAGAACCACGTAGCAATTGTAGCTACACAACCCACAAAGAGATTAGAACTAACCCAAGAAAGCCAACTAATCTAAGTTTTGGATTCAACCCAAGATTTATGAACGAAGTAACCAACACAATCGCCGACAATATGTAGACCTCTTGATTACACATGTAATGAATCTAGCCCGATAGTTTGAAGGCCACAAGAATGCGATTCTTGATGCGTTTGAAATTGCTCAATGAAGAATAAGGTTGAAAGCTTAAAGCCTCACAAGATTTTAATCTCAATAATAATAATCGTCCTTTACAATGAAAATAAAATAACTATTTATACTAAACCCTAGAATCTAGTAAAAATCGGAAATAATTTTAAAAAATTACAAAATATTGCAATAAAATAAAATTCTAGTGTAATAAGAAAATTCGAGGAAAATGGAAAAATCCGTCTAGATTTTGTACCATGCGGTAGCATGGAAGGGCCATGCGAGTCCCCTTGGCTCGCGGAATCATGCCATGCGGTCGCATGACTGGAGAACCATGGGGCCACATGGTTCTTCCGACTGGCCTCCGTCTTCGCTTGCCTCTAACACATTGATCCAAGTGTTTTTCGACCTCAACCCCAACATGAAACTTTCCTCATTCTTCATCACGATCGCCATATCGTCCACCGTATCTTGAACGAGCAATGCCATAGCCTCTTTCACCCGCTTTGATCTCGATTGTGTCATCGGCCCTTCTTCGACGATCAACGAATCCTTTTCCGGACTTGTCCTCGTTGCAACGGCACCTTGGATCACATCAGGTTTCATGGGATGCTTTATTAAACCAAAACTAACCTAATCCAACTTAGCTAGGAATGCTGAGTATCAATTCATTAGTAAAAAATGAATTTAATTTAAATATTGAGATATATCATAAATTTAACCATCAATGAATTCATATGTTATGTCATCGATGATTGGTAGATATAAAATAAAGTAACAAATAGATTAAAAAACGTACTTAGTGTGCTTGAAAGTTTTAACACAAATCAAATCGGCCAAAGATGTTTGGTTTGGTGTCGTTTTTTGGTTTGATAAAATGAAAAACTATGCTCATTGCTAGTTGTAGATAGAACTCTGGAAATCAATTTTTAATTTGATTATTCATTCATTCATTCATTCGTGTACACTACATATTTATCTATTTGAATGTCACATCCATAAATGCATTGAAAATGCTTCAAGGTGGCCTAATTAAAGCTACAATCATTAGGTGGAGACTAATTTTAGTTGGTACTTAAATTTCTGTTACCATTTTGAGTATTGACCATATTTTTGGAGTTATATTCGAAAATTTATTTATTTGACTGATGATATTATCTTTTATTTTAAAATAACGTAATTATGGGATGCTTGTAATTTTGATCAATTCATGAAATATGCAGTAATTTGAGAATTTTTTTAAAAAAATAGTAACAGTATTTTTGGAATTATTTATTTTTATTGACAATACACAAAATAAATATTCAAATGGAAACACCATAAAAGAGCACCTAACCCTGAATAATTTCTTTTATCCATGCTCTAGCTCGAATAGATGTGTCCCTTCTAACTTCAAATATATATATTTATATTTATAGGTAATAAAGGTGTCGAACTTCAATTTACATGACAATACAAAATTTATTATTGAAATAGATATCTATATAATAGATTCACACTACTTCAGTAATACATACTAAACGTAAATAAAGTAGATATATAGACGAGCAAAGCAACATTTAAATCCAAGATTTACATAGATATTGTTGCCTGCAAGTTTTTAATGCTATTGTTGTCAATTCCCATTATAGAAACCATCAGCTCTTAGCTGGAGACTTCCATTAGATCTTAGCCCAACCAAATGTTTCCCTCTTTACAATCAAAAGCCCACTCAATACAAATTGTAGAAATTTGACTGTACACCTCACTTCTTCAAAGAGTTAAAATGTACCTTCTTTTTCAATTCTTTAAATTTTACCCCTCATCTAAATAACATTTTAAGAAAACACATCTCTCTTCTCTTAAACAGTGACCTCTACCATCCATCTTCTTTCAACTAGGAAGATCCTACACTATCGAGATTTATATTTTTTTCATCGCTACATCAAGTTAGTGTTTTATGGCTAAATCTCTCGTCGCGACAATCAACTATTGGCTCACATTTGTTTGAATCTTCCACACATATTCCGGAATTCATCATGTACGTCCATATAGCTAAGTTTGCAGCATGATTATGATACCTCTTGTAGAGAATAGGGATTCTCCATATCATAAGGTTAATAAATCAGATGCAATAATTCAATTCCTTTATAAACTCAATGCTATCATCAGTCAAAACACTACAAAATCAAAAATTAATTGAACATATTTTTGGAGTTATTTTCGACAATATTGGGATCATATAATGACACTTTTATTTCGAATCTGCAAATGAAGGCTCAAACACTACAAAAATTAACTGTTGCGATCCAATAAAAAATTGAATGAGCAGCAAGTACCATTTGTAGTAGCCAATGATGGTAGTTCCAAAATTGTCATTTCCCATTATTTATTTAGGAATATTAATTCTATGTACATGTAAAAGGGCGCGTCGAACATTTAATCTATAATATATTAAATATCACAACGAGTTAGAATCATTTTTTGGACGATTATAGTCCTGTTATAATTCAATTATTTCAGTAATACATTATATATATTTAATTTACAAATTATAATAAATACTACAAAATCCTTATTCATACATATATTCCCTATTATTAATTCTCAATTAATCACATTCATTTAATTAATATTAATTAGAATTTCACATTCAAGAATGTAATTTATTATTCACATCCATGAATGATAGTTAATATCCAGTTTCACTTAATTGGAATTAGATTATATTCATTTAGTATAAATAATTCAATATTCATTGCCAAGTATATATTCTTTGGTATTAAATTCTAAATTAATTAGTATTCATTTTAATTCGTGTATCATATTTGCCATTCATTTTCATTTGTGCATTTAGTTGTAATTCTAATACTCACATTCAAATATGCATTTCACTATTTATGTGCATGTATAATGATTAACATTTGTTTTCAGGGGCTTACATCTATCTTATATTTACATCAAAAGGGTAAATAAATAATCAAATTACCTTTACAGCACTTATAAAGTATTTCAAAATAATGTGCAATACACATTCAAATCTGATTAGTTATTAGTAAAAGAAGTTTGAAATAACAAGACTATTATGGAAGAGTGGAGTCCTTGAACGAAACATTAAATGCCACTTTTGTACATTTTGAATGTTGTTAATAGATCATCTAAATCCAAAGCTGTTTTGGGGGCGCTTTAGTATGTTGTACCACAAACTTGTTTTCTAAGTTCAATTGAATTCAATTTGATGTTGGTAAAGAGAAATCTTGACGGATTCTTATTATTTTTAGTTCTTATATGCATGCGTAAGCGCTCGTACTACTAGAAAATGATTGAAAAATGATTGATCGTGATTTTAACTGCGCCTGACTTGAGACGAAAGGAGAAATCATTGTATCGTTCATGATGTGTAAAAGGTTCTCGTGGTCGTAAAAAAAATGGACGAATAAATTATAATGTTGTAAAAATGTGAAAGAATCAAATAACTTGAGATCGAAAAATAGTTGATTACCGTGAATAGCCATTCAAATCTAAAATTGAAATTTAACTTTCAATTTTATTAAATTTAAGTGAGACAAAAGCCAATGGAATAAACTATTGTGCTTATGATTAATTAAAGACCTAATGTCAAATTTAACTAAAATTGCACCTTCAGTCCCTAACTTCCTAAATAAATATTAAAAGGCAACAACTGTTACTAAAAGATAATAAAAAGGATGTGCGATTGTAAGTTTGTAACTAAATAAAGAAAAAGGATAGAATATTGAGCCCCCATTTGGTTTGACTAAAAATTAAGTTTTAGTAGATTTTGATAAAAATTAATGAAATTTATGATTGAAAAGTTGATAAAAGTTGTAGGTCTTATAAAATATGTGATTGAAAATGAATTTTTAAAAATTGGGGTCAAAGAAGCTAAAAGGAAGCAAATGATTTAGACTCAACCAAATTTTATTTTGATAAAAAATAATCGCGATGTTTTCTTTTTTTCAAAAATAAATACGGATTATAGTGTTTGAAACTACAAATCACTTTAATTCTAAAATGACGAAAGACTGTTCTCTTTGTATTTCAATTTTGTGTTCTTAGTTTTAAATTCATTTTGGGTTTTATGTTTTGAGTGTCCATTTTAAGATTGTTGAAAATGTGTTTTTTTTGTTGAAAATACCAAAAACGCGTTTTGAAAATTTTGGTTTGATTATAACTGAAAATACCAAAAATTTGTAAATTTTTAATTTGTTTTGAAAAACGCGTCTTCGAAAATAAAAAAGAGAACGCGTTTTCACTGTTTTGAAAAATTTAAAACAGAAAATAGTTTGAAAATGGTAAAGATAACAGACTTAGAGTTCCAATTTAGGGCTAAACTTGATTGTAAAAGTAGCAATTAAGCACTAACAAAACCAAACCGCACTATTTGGTGGCAATAACGTCCCCTTAGCTTGACTCAAAATCACAAAAGACGCTGCATTTGTCCAAAACCACGCTTAAATGAGATTTGAATAACCGAATACTTAAAGATTCTCATGAGCACGTCGTGCTATATGAAGTTTAGTTATTTTGAGCAAATCCCATTGGTAAATTACAGATGGAGTTCATAACATTTGCAAAATATAGCAAATATGTTATCACATCTGAGTTCCTAACCTTTCATTCTTGTTGCACCCACTCCCTATGAACACTAATATCATATATTGTGAAGTAGATTAGACAATGCTGAAAAAAATTTGTCTGTCGTACTCAATATAATCTAGTGTACCAAACATACATTATATCGTCGCTTCTGATACTGCTACTTTAAATTATCATCTTCACAAAAAAAAGAAGAAGGAAGAAAAATGTCAAGGGGCTGGTGAAAATAGACAGGCATGTGATGTGATCCCATTATTATTTATGAAAGTAAATGCTCATATACCATTATACACCGACTTTGGATCAACAAGCTTGCATCTTTTCATAACCAAAATGTGGTTGATATTTAACCCTATACAACTTTCTATACAGCCTGGCTTCATAAATGATTCATTTAATGCATAAGCAAATAATTATTTCTAAATCGTTTGAAAGAACAAAAATGAATTCAAATTCTGCAAATCTTATTGAGAAGATTGCACCACAGCTGCTCAACTTATTAGTTGAGCTACAAAGTAGTCTCTAATTTATAAAAAAGAGCAAATTTGACACAACAGAAATAACTGTGCGGGCCTCCAATGACCAACTTTATGAAGAGCATCATTAGAGGTTTATCGTGACATTTTTTCCCTGATAGTTGTCCTTCATAAAGTTGGTTATGCTAGGGTAATATAGCAATTTATGCAAGGTTTTTGTCGTTAGGAACTGGTTGCACAACTATTTATAAAGGGAGGGATCAATTTCTTCATTTTAATTGTCAGGGAACCAATATGCAACCTGAACAATACGTTTAGGACCGATGATGCAAGTTCCCAATCTTAATTGGGCTTTTAGCTCCTCAATTCATTATCGAGTTGAAGAATTTTTCAACTGTGCAGTCAAATTGTAAATAAAATTGAATTATTTATTGCATGTGAAACTCTCCCTGCAATGTGGGGATCTGAATTTTGTGCAAGAAAGATTGCGTTTCAGTTGTGATAAGGTAGAATTTTCAATCCACGAAGGCACATGACGAATTTAATACTTTTATCTTATATTTAATGCAACTTGAAAAAGAAAAAAAAAAATAAAGTTTTACATCCACCATTTTGTTATTTGTAGCCATAGGCCTGGGTATGGTTCGAATTGTGTTGGTTTTGGGGTAAATTTCAATCTAAATTGACCGTATTCAGTTGTCGAAACCAAACCAAAATCATAATGTATTTATTGTTTTTTTGCTTACGTATTATGTATTAATAATATATATAACGTAAATGATAAATGGTCAATTTTCCAAAATCATCCTATGTATCTGATAGTTACAAAAAAACAATTACATCAAAAGGAAAGGCAAGGCAACAATCTAAATTTGAACTTTATATAAATAATTCTTCCCCTTGCTTTTCTTTTCTTTTGGAATATGGATTTTGGTAGGAAAAAACGTAGACGGTAAACAAATTATTTGAGAAATAATTATATATATGTTTTTATTATTTTATTTTTTAAGTTTAACAATATGAATTTTAACATGAAAAATAGATAATAAAATTTATTAGTGGGTTGGGTCGAATAATTGACGGATCGATTGCTTAAACTGCAACCAATCCGACCTGACTTCCTAGTAGTTAAAATTATTCGAATCAAATCAATTTTTTTGGTTCAAATTGACCCGATTCGATTTGATTTGATCGATTTTTCAATTTTTTCCCCACCCCAAAAGTTGTTCATTTTTGCATTTATGGAGGTCATTTTTATATGTCATTATAGCCAAGTCAAGACAAAGTAGGAATGTAAAGGTGACCCTACCCTTGTTTGGCCCAACACAGTCACAAATTGTTTTTGCTTTGCACCAACCCATCGAGAGAGAAGTGTTGATTAAGCTCTCTTGTCAAATGTTTTTAACATTTTTGTTGACATAAGAAGACGTGTAAAAAAATAATTAAATGGTATGATTAATTATTTTTTAAACAATCTAATGAAATTTTGCCACGTGGACAATCTGACAACAAAAATGTCATCCAACATGTTAGTGTAGCATGATTGGAGAAGTGCTTGCTCACATGATCGTTTTTAATTATTTAGAAATTAACATACAAAAAGAAAAATAAATTATAAATGCTATTGTGTTGAGTGGCCTGTCTAGAGCAGCACAGGAGTTGCCTTTTATCTATTATTACCTTTTTTTAAGAGTGCTTCACATTTCTAGATTTGTTCAAGACAATATGGCTGCACTTCTCTTTTTCTAGTATGTTGTATCAAGTCTTTGGACAAATAGAAGTGGTTCGCGTCGATCTATTTTACATCTTCGTGGTACTAAACTTGGTATATATATTTTTTCAATCATACTATTTGTACATCTGGAGTGTTAACTCCAGATGACACCCTTTCACATAGAGGGAATCCACAATTATTTTATTATATACACAGACTTCACTCCTATGTGAGGGGGTGTCACTCGGATGTACATATAGCATGATTGATATTTTTTTTATTTGAAACTCACTTTGGACAGTATTCTAATGGCCCGTTTCGACTTTGTCTAGGCACATGTAGACTTAGGTCTTGAAGAAAACCCTATGCTTCATGTCTAGGTGAAAAAGTAGACGGTGAATTGTATGTTGACCATCCAAGGCATGCTTAGAAGAAAAGGGTGTGCACCTTGTTTGGCAAGTGGTATTTTTATGTTTTTAAGTCTAGCTCAACAAAATATTCAATCATTATTAACACCTAAAAATAAAGTAAGTCCAACAAAAAACTCACTCTTGTGCAAACTTGCTTAACTTTCTAGCACAAACAAAACATTATTAATTTAGAGTATTTATGATTTTAATGGACTTATTTTTATTAGAATTTAAAAAAATATGTATGAAATTCCTATTAAGTTTCAAGGTATGCGTTATTTTTTTATTTATAAATCTATAATAATTAAAATAATATTAATACAAAATGCCTTATTGTACTTGGACTAGTAAGACTTGAGAGATTTGATCTCCGTGTCTTGTGCTAGAAAATTTATACGGTTACCGAAAAAGGTAGGTAAGTTAATAAAATGTAATTCCTCAGTTCAAGATTTCGACCACTCATGTTTTGTCACACGTGTTGTCTTCTTTTGCCACATATATTTTCCATTAAAATCTTGTTATTAATTACTTTATTATTTTTCATTCAAATTGTTTATTTTGCTAACATTAACCCCGGTTGTGACGGTACAAGACTATTGTGAAGCCCTTTTCAAATAATTACGCACATGTTTTGTCCATGCCTGCCCAGCTGTGAAGTAGTATTATTTTGTAACTCATAAATAGGATTAAAAGCCTGTATAGGTACAAAACTTATGGGGTGTACTCTATTCTAGTCATCCGAACTTAATTTTCTTACGAAATTATCACTGATTTCTAATCTCTAAAATATTTCATTAGTTACAATAAACTCTGTATCAACAGAACTTCCAAATGTCGGATGACAATCCTACATAGACTAATTTCAAATGTTAAGCTGATTCATTTTGTGCGCCCATACAACACTCACTCTAATAAGTGTAGCCTCTTTATGTTCAAATAAGATATGCTCGAACGATACAAGAAGCTCCATTCTTTGCAATTATTCTCATTTTTTATTTTTTATTATTATTCTTTCTATTGGAACCATATGTTTATATCAATGTCCTCATTTCCATTACGTTTAATACACGCACACTTTCTCTATCAATAATATAAGTAACTTAAAAGTAAATGTCTTGCTTTTCAAGCGCAACAAAACATGCTCATATTTTTATCGAGAAATCGCCTTATTTAAAAGTATTATCGGATAATACATGTAAGACAAAAAAGCGGAAAAAAATCTTATCAAATTGATTACGTCAAGATTTTAATATTCAATTTCTTGATAATACGTCATTAATTGAGGCAAGATGAGGGGACCATATATAACTCCAATTTATAATTTATTTTGTGAGGTCATGTCATGACTTGCACCTATGTTGCAAGGCAAAAATAAAAGCGCCATTTATGTTGGTCCATCCAAATTAAATAGAGGAGATTTTTCATATATGTCACTAAATTTGAAAATACATCAAAATTTGTTACTTTTACTAATGGTACTAAAAAAATCATTTTTTTGGTGTGAAAAGTCCAAATTACTTTTAGTGATATTTTTTGGGAGCATTTGATGCTCATTAATACTTGATTTGAACGTCTATTAATACTATGATGTCATGATTTAATTTGTGTATTATAAATATTGAATATATATATATATATTACATTGAGAAATATGAATTTTTTAATCAAAAAAAAAGAAAAAAGAAAAAGGATTTTGAAAAGCGCGTATAAACCGATTTCGTCTACCATTAACAAATCCTAACTTTCTTATCATCATTTTCATTCTTTCATCAAGAAGAAATTACTATTTGATTCATCTTCCATTTCGAAAGGTTAGTATGCTAGAAATTGTTTATATTTTTATCTCGTAACTTACTATTTTTGAAATGTTAAATATAATATGGTCATATTTATTTGAAATTTTCAAAATATTATTCATTGATCTGTTTGGTTTTTCAAATCTTTTGGAAAAAAGATATCAATATCCTCTACAAAATATTGTGAATGACTTCATATTTAATGAAGCATTGAGTTATTTATTTGGGAAGATATTGTTATGTTGTAGTTGAGAATTGATGATCACCATTAATCTTTTGAATAATTCTTTCCAATCCAACCCAATAAATGTTTTGAAGGTTTGCTTCTTTAATGATTTACTATGCAAATTATTTGGTATAATATTGATGATCACACTTAATGTTATGAATTTTTTTTTCTAATCATACACATGCATATCATGCTTCCCGTCAATTCCGACAGTCCAACTGTCAAATTCGACATTTCGAAACTGTCGGGAGAGATATTTCAACAATCGAATTCTACATTTCAAAACTGTCGGGATAGACATTTCTCTTGTCGAATTCGACATTTAGAAACTATAGGGATAGACATTTCAATTATCGATTTCACATGTTTACTATTGTATTGATTTAAATATTCGAATGTGCCACTTTTATGCTATTAAATATCGATATATTGATTGTGCAGATTTCTTACCATTGAAATCTCAACTTTTCAGATATGAGTAATTATTTGAGATTCATCGTGTCGTATAGGGAAAGTTTGTTCATGTAAATGACAAATAGAAGTGGAAATGGGACAAAACTACTTCAATCGTAGTTCCAACAAGTATAATCCTAGCCGAAATTGTGTTACGATTGAAGGACAAATTTGGTATTCCTAATTTTCGCACTCAAATTGAATTGAAGTCCAAAATCCCGGATATGAATATATTTTCCGCCGAAATTTGCGAAGATAAAGACTTAAATTGGTATATATCAGTTCATAAAGAAATTTTCATATGCGTTACTATTTTGGAAACCGAGCTTCCAATTGTTGACTTGGGAAAGGATACAAATTTCCAAAATCCATCGTTTGTCGTGGCAAGTTTACCGAAATGTACAACATGACGAGGTCGATTAAATGCAAAGTGTCTCAAACGATGATACACCTGAAACATTAATATTTTATATTAGGGTTGCACCATTAGATAAGAACTTGGATAACTCGTTAAATAATAGAGATATTGCTAATATTGTTGACGGTGACGAGCAAACGTCATCACATTCTAGGAGTTCGAATAGATACGAACGAATTAAAACTATGAATACGTCCGATCTTGCCGAAAGACAAATATTCTTGAGCAAGAAAGGGTTTCACTTGAAATTTCATGTAATTGTTTTGCAAGGAAAGTTCCAATTTCGGGTAAGTAGGTCAAACGTCAAAATGATAACTGTTGTATGCGTGGATGATAATTGCAAGTGGATGTTACGTGCTTCGACAGTGAAACTCTCTGCAATCTTCATGATCCGTAAATTCAACAATGTGCATACATGTTCCATAGATTTTCCTTTTGTAGTTGTTGGTAATCAATGATCATGAGTACTTTTTTATCTTAAATATAGTACTTGTCTGAAAAATATATCCTTTACTATTAGGGAATCTTCAAGATGAAAGAACACGATTTAAATAGTTTTATTAATATTATTTCTTTTACTTATGATTTGTGTACCAGATGTGGAAATAAAGATTACATATGTTAGAACAAGAAGAGCAATCGTCCCGAAGTATTTTGATATTTAAACTTCTCATAATCAGAATTCAATCAAGTAATCCAATTTTATTATGTGCTAATCAAATAAACCAACAAATATGTCAAAGACAAAGAGAGATCGATCCTCTAAAACAAACAAAATTTGTTCCATAAAAGCAATGGCCAAGGATTCTCATAAGCTACATGATTGCAAAAAATTTTTCACTTAATTGATTTCTGAATAGATAATGGAAGAAGCATTCTTTCGCTTTTTTTTTCCGAGCCAATCTATCTTTCTTTATAATTTTCATATATAAAAGTACTAACATTATAATAAATACCAAAATAAGAGTAAGTTTCAAATGTCTACAATGTAAAGAAAGGCAGAAAAAAGGAGGAATGATAAAATAATAAGTTCCCATATCACAAAGATAACAACATCCACCCTACATCCTGCAAACACAACATATGAAAATGACAATTCTCGAAGATGCATAAGCACTTACATATACAACCTACCAAATTGTGTGTTATAATCAAATTTTTAGAGGGAAACAACTATGGTCATTTAGTACACAACCACCGAATTCTTGGATAGAAATAACTATGGACATCAAAATTCTCCAATACGATTTTTATGAACTTGAAATTGCTCATTTGAGAAATGTGGGCGTGCAAACGCGCATTTTCGAGAACTAGGAATTTAAAATTCATCTACAAATACAAGGTACAACAAGAAAGCAAAAAATGTCAGATTTTAATAATTCGTACACGCTAATGCAAAACACACATATAATGTGCAAATGAATCGAAGTTGGACATGTCGATGATGACTACATAACTAATATGTTGAGAAGTAGTCATCTGTCGAGAAATATCGACTTTAACTGATAGTTCATATTGATAGATGACTCAACTGATCTGTCAAGAATAACTGAAACAACTGTCGAGAATGACAATTCATGCCGTTCTCGACAGATGAGTCACATGATTGATTTGTCGTGGATTCATAACTGCCGGGACTTTCATTTTGACAAATTAAACAGTTCAATTAAAAGATAGTTATAATTGTTTGTGTTATGTACGAAATATTGGTAATTAAAAGTGCTTATTTTCTAGTTCTAGTTCATAATTAAAAGTGTCTATTTTCACGTAATAAAGAAACGCAAAAAGTACAATTTCTCGACTTCTATAATGACAGGGATAGATGAACACACATACACAACACAAGCATATGAAGCCATAACCTTGATGACATTAAAGCAATTAAGTTTTAATAAAGAAATAGGAAAATGTAAATGATAAAAAAAAATATGTTGTAGACATCCTTACACTTTGATGTGCAAGAAGTTCTCAAAAAATGTAAATGTTTTCCCCCAACAATGCTGATAGGGACAAATCAAATGCCAAATCTTGTGAACAACAAAATAATAGTTAGCTTAACATGTGAAGTGGAAAAACCAATATTTTATACCATCAAAGAGAATTTTGTATAAGAGATTTGAGGTTGAACATGACTAGCTATCCACTGATAAAGAACACTTGCGTGGATTGTAAATTATTATGATAAGCACTACAAAAAGCATAAATAAGAGCCAAATTATATAATCAAGAAATGGTCGAGAATATTTACAAATCTGAATTCTAGACAATTAACACACATACCTTGCTCTCGAAATTCATCCGCGACAACAAGGAACACGAAGAAATCAAGAAGGTCAGACGATGATATTTCATATGTTTTATTTCAAAACACACATAGAATGTTCAGCTCAACCGAACTTGGTCATATCGACAGTTGATTCCATAACGAATATGTCGAGAATTATTGAGAATGACATTTCATTTCAATAGATGATTTTATAGCTGTTGAGATTGACAATTACATTTGCCATTCAATTTGGTGTTCCAAGACATTAAGGGTCAGATTTTGACAAACTTGATTTGTGTAAATATAAAGTTCAAATTCAAATGATATTAATAAATATCACACAACTCCAAGAACATATCAAATCCAAAAAACTTACAAAATAAAAACGAAAAAGAAAATCTTGTTGGATAGAAGAAAATGAAGCACAAATAATATTGTTATACCAAATTTTCATTATCTTTCCAGCATTTTAAATTACAGATTTATGTAAACTAAAATTTTTACACTACCCATTCCGAAATTCAAAACCGATAGCTATCCCTAAACCAAAATCCATCATCAACACCATTTAAGGCTTATTTTCAATATGATTTGATTGGACCATTTTTTGTCCAAAAATCGTCGTTGACAACAAAATACATAAAAAATAATAAACACTCCTAATGCCATTGTACTACACATCCAAAGAAGTATAAATCTTAGTTTTTGGACAGTGGAACAAGCAATTGATAGATGGATGGAGACTGGTCTGGTGGTGGGTGGCAACTGGTAGCCAAGACATGGTGGTGGTTGGAAATATCTTAGGAATCAATAATTTGGAGGGAGTTTGGCCTATTTATAAATTTCTAGTGGCGTGTTGCCAACCACCAACAACTAATCAAATTGTCGGGTGTGCCTTGGTCAAGTTTCACAGTTGTACACTCCCGTGCCTGGCCAACCAACTAGTGTACATTCCCTCAATCGATCGGGCAATATACCAATGTGTAAC
The DNA here is from genome assembly GCA_903798345.1 of Fraxinus anomala. Taxonomy (NCBI): domain Eukaryota; kingdom Viridiplantae; phylum Streptophyta; class Magnoliopsida; order Lamiales; family Oleaceae; genus Fraxinus; species Fraxinus anomala. The sequence goes on from CAIGRN010175174.1 coordinate 15,430, forward strand.
TACGGTCGATCATCTGACTTGTAGCATATTCAAGACACACTATTTTTAAAGAGAATATTTTGTAATATAGAGAGCATATAGAAATTTGGATATTCAAAAAATTTAAATACTCCAATTAGTCTATTTATCTTTAACACTTAATTTTATTATTCTTAATATGTATTCATTATTTTTTTCTATCTTTTATTTTCATCAATTTCCCTCCAAATTATCATATTATTTTGAACAATTCCCTGCATTATTCACAAGTACCAGACAGGTGCTGAGTTAAAAGCACTCGTATGGTACATTTTATGTATTTGTTTGAGCAAAAATCAATAAAAAAATGACAAGCGTCTTGTCAACCTCATCTATACGTATATCATCACTCTTTTATTTTCCTCCATTTTCTTTATATATAATATTCAGTTGGCCAATGTAATAAGTATTATAAATTAGAATATTTTGAATGCATTTAACAACATAGAGTGGATTTGGCTCTCCAAATTTGAAGAGTTAAATTCATTATCTATTTTAAGATATTAATTTGAACATTCTCTTTGAGCATATTTTTAAGAATTGACTATTTAAAATAAATAGAATCTCACTTTTAAAGTGCCTCTTAAAAGTGCTCTTAAGCAATGTGTTATCAAGTATCATTACCTATTTAGAAATATACTCGGTTTGTTGTGGTTTCCAAAAAATCTAAATAAATTTATCGAAGATATGTATTAACAAAACAAGTGAAATGGTGAGAAAACAATTGATGCAGTTGATTTCTATTTAAAAATAATGATTTGATAATTGATGGATTTTGGAAGATGGAAGAAAAAAGTTGTTCTCAATTGGATCATCCTCTATATGAGCTAAGCCCTTATTTGTCTCCCATTCTTTTAAAATGATTTTTTCTGTATTCATTTTTAACCACATTCACATAATAAAATATTCTACACATAAATCATTTTCCACACTTTTTAACCACACAATCTTCAAAAATTCACTATTCACAACAATGTTTTTCCAAAATAATGGCCACCAAACAATGGTTAAAAGTACGTGCTAGAGGTAAAAAAATGTTAAGTTTCTTTTAGCACAACTTTTTATGCATCGGTAACCTTTTCTTATTGATAAGTTTTGTACACTTATTTGAGCCATTAAATTGGGGGTATTTATTGTTGATTTGAATAAATCATAGCTTAATTATGTGTTAATTTTATTTGTTAGGTAAAACTAGATACAAATTGGTTGAATTGGAAAAAATGAATGAAAAAATGGCAAAAAATGAAAATCAAAAATTTCGAGACCAAAGTGCAAATATTTAATAGTTGATTCAAATAAAAAAAACGATGATTTAAAATCACATAGGATCAATTGAATACAATTAGAAGTCAAAAAATTGAAATACAGTCAAAATGTTTTCCAAATCAATTTTCAGCTGAACAAATTATGGTCCATGTTTTCAGGATAAAAAGATATGACAAAAATGTTGACGACTGCTCAAAGACGAAATTGCGCGCGCTAAGATTTGTATCATGCACGTGCGAGGTCCCCTTTTTTTGTGCACCTGAGTCCAAATTGGACCACCCATGCATCACGCATGAGCAATATCCGATTAGACGGGAATCAATTTCCTTACTTCCAACTCTTTTGAAAACAAATTATGGTCATTTCTTAACCTAATTTTGCCTCCTATAAATAAAGAACGTGGGCAAACATTCAGGGAGCTCTTTCTCACCTCTCAAATTCATTCATATCATAAAATCTATCAAGATACAAGAGTCAATCCAATATCTTTTGGAGATGATAAATAAATCTATCACGTGGATTGAATCAAGAACATCAAAATCTTGAAGATATATCACCTTGATAATCGTAATGCGATATCACCTATATAATTGCATAATTAAATGCGTTCCACTAATTCGAATTCGGACTATGCTTATGATCGAGTCGTGTTTAGAATATAATTAATTTATCTTGGAAAGTAAGTTGAATACAATATGATTATCGATTATAAAAAATACAAGAATGAGATTAAATTACATAGTTGAGAATTGAAAATAGAATAATAATAATAATAATAATAGGTGGATTTGGATTTCCAACACATACATATTATATTTAGTTTAAAAGCATCTTAGATAACTAGTAGAATAATTTAGATATAAATAAAATCATCTATTTTATTATTTGCATTTGAATTTGATAACAAGTTGATATTATTCAATTTAAAGTTTATTTCTTGTGGGATGATACTTTTAAATTACAAAATTTATTACTTGACAACGATCTCGTACGCTTGCGTGATTTATCCGAACACCTATCTGAAGTAATATTGATAAATCATTGGATTTACTAAAATATTTCCAATCTCTAGAGAGCTAGTTGATGTAACTAGCACCCTAATTCTCTTAATTAACATTCCCCGCTTCATTTTTATTATATCTACTCTTGAGAATTCGTTAAGTAAATAAAGCTTCTTCCTTTAGCCATATTGTTTCGAGTAAATAATATATGAAGTCAAGTATATTTATCTCTCACTTCCTTTAAATTGTAAGTAAAACCTTTGGACACCAAAGTATCATTGATCGAAGACTCAGAATATTGTATTCTTCTGTATCAATACCGTAAAACCCATATTCAACCAAGAACCCTCACAATCAAAGGAACGTGTAGCTTCTTATATGAACCAGAAGAGCTCACCGTTACCAAATACATGATATACTCTTTCAACAGTTTTCACAAAGAAATACAACTCTTAAACCAGATTAAACCATATTCAGCCTCAGTTGTGGATAGAGCAACAACTGGTTGAAGTTGGAATTTCCAACTAATATATGTTCCACACAAAGTAAACATATAAGCTGTAGTAGATTTCCTATTGTCTCTATTTTCAGCAAAATTTGAATCTACAAAGCCTTTAAGCACTACACATTCATTACAAGCACTAAAACATAAGCTTAAATGTGAAGATTGTTTCATATATCTCAACAACCATTTCAAAGCAACCCAATGTTGAGATCCTGGGTTAGCCATAAATCTGCTAAGTGTACTAATAGAATGAGCTACATCAGATCTTGTACAGACCATAGTGTACATAACTCATCATACAGCATTTTCATAGAGAACTCTTTCCATTTGTTTAATATCTAATTCATCTATAGGACATTGATCCTTACTTAGCTTAAAATGGCTTGCCAAATGAATAGTAACAAGTTTTGAGTTATGCATAGAAAATCTAGTCAACAATTTTTCCACATAGACAGTTTGTTTCAAAGTTAATAACCTGTTATACATTTTTCTAATTATTTCCATGCCTAAAATTTTCTTAGCATAACCTAGATCTTTCATTTCAAACGCAACACTCAAAGATCCTTTTATTTCATTTATAGCATGCATGTTCTGTGTAACATCCCAAAATTTCAGAAACCTTGAAGTGTTACCAAAAATTAAATTTTCTTTGTATCAAAGGTGGAACGATAAAATAATATTCTTTAATAAAAATATAACTGGAAAATCCATAAATTTAAACTAAACATGGAAATTGTATTGTTAAGAAAATAACATAATCAGTAATTAAATAACGTGCATTTGAACCATTAAAACTAACTAATAAATTAAAGGAAAAAAAAAGTTAATGTTTTTATTTCTTCAATTCCTCCAGCAGTCCGCATCACCGTCCCACCACAGTCCCAATCGACCCGAACTAACCTGTAAAATTTTGTAATAGTGAGTATTTAAAAATACCCAATAAGATACGTACAGCTTTCATACACAATTATATAACAATAAAATAAACACTTCATACAATTCTTCTCTTATGAAAAACTTGAAGGTCCACTGACAATTTATACATAAATTACTGAATATAAAAGTATAAGGAAACGAACCACCTGTACAAAAGTATATTACCTTGATTTTTAAAAGGTTGGAAAGAATAAAATTTTGCACGTAAAAGATCCTCTATTTTTCTATACTTTTTCCTCTCATTCTCTCTCTACCGTGGCTCTCTTTATTTTCTGTGGTGAAATAATGAGAATCCCTACAGTATTTATAGTCGAAATTTTCAATTGAGTTTGTATGCAATTAGAATTTAAAACGATGTATATAAAGAATTTGGATAAGAATTGATTTCAAATAATAGAATAATGATTACTATTAAACTTTATCAAATCACAAAAAGATTATCATTATCAAAATCAACATTTATCATGTCATACATATGGTTACCATAAAAATTAAATTCATAAACCATGTTTAGATTACTTTTAAACTTTATCCAATAGCCAAAAAAAATTATCATGTCAAAACCCACTTTATCATTTCACACACGCGCGCGACCAAGAGGGAGAAATTGAATGGGGTTAAAATGTATTTAAAATTCTATTTATCATTGCTTTCTTTCAATTTGGTCTAACTAAATGTGTCCTTATCCAAAACAACTTTTTCTCGAATCGAAAACTTCTACTTAATGACGATCTACAAAAAGAGTCAAATATCGATATATTAAATCTCGCTCTATCAATATCTAATTATTTGACTCAAAAATAATATTGATTTTAAAACATATTTCACTTTAATCCCTCAAATTTCAAAATTATATAAAAAAATATCGACACCAAATAATTCTATTATATGAAATTTTGGATCGTTATAATCTCCACTTCTTAAAAAAATTTCGTTTTCAAAATTATCTCAACTACTTGAACGTTTAGATACTCACCATTGACATAATTACAATATATCATAACATAAAGCAGGAAAACTTATAATCATAATAAAAAAATGACATTTCGTTTTATACTTGGGATCGATTGGAAAGTGTTGAACAGCGAGTGCCACGTGCAAAGGATTTTTTATAACATAATATATTTAAAAATTTAAAAATTTTACATTATCTTTAAACTTCTAAAGTTTGTGAAATACCCCCCCTCCCCCCTCCTTTTTTAGAAATTTTCTAAAATAAAATTTTCTCGAAATGAAAGTTTTGAAATATCGTTTTTCGTCTTAATAATTTGAATAACGTGCAATCAAAAGGCTTCCAGATGAAGGCCCAGGGGGGGGGGGGCGTCAAAAGCGAACCGCTTAAATTTCAAGCTCTTCTTGACAGTTTGTCTTTTTTATAAAATCTTTAAATCTTGCGAATACTCAAATTAAGAAAACTTGATCAATAAATAAAACTTAAGACTTTTTAAAATATGAATTTTCTAATTGGTAAAATTTAAAGCATCAGCCAAAAGCTAAACACACACAAACATGTAAAATAATAATTTTGGAACCAAGTTTAAAGTTATTATTTAATTATTTAAAAAAATAATTAATATTAATCATTTAAAAGAAAAGAAAAGAATTTCAATTTTTTTAACAGTGTGGTCACTATTCATGTGAACAGTGATGCACATTGTTCGGCACTGTTAACATGAAAAGTACCGATGCTGTTCATGTGAACAGTGCAAGTATTTTTTTTAATTTTTTTTTGAATCTACAGAGAACCTTTGCTCTGATACCAAACTGTAACACCCCAAAATTTTAGAAATTTCGAAATGTTACCAAAAATTCAATTTTCTTTGTATCAAAGGTAGAACGATAAAATAATATTTTTTAATAAAATATAACTGAAAAATTCATAAATTTAAACTAAATATGGAAATTGTATCGTTACGAAAATAACATAATCACTACTTAAATAACGTGCCTTTGAACAATTAAAACTAACTACCAAACTAAAGGAAATTTTTTTTTTATGT
>CAIGRN010175178.1:0-15166 GCA_903798345.1 Fraxinus anomala
TCTATAATATTAAAAAGAAAAAAAATAAGAACTTTTTTGTTAAACAAATATTCATTTTCATAATTATCAATTTAAAATTATTTATTTCATTATATATATATAAATTAAAAGAAACATTTGAAAATGAAAGTTTAGTTTACAAATTATATTTAATTCAATAGTTTTAAATTATCTAGAATATTAAAAAGAAAAAAAAATAAGAATTTGCTTTATCGTTAAAAAAAACAATATTCATTTTCGTAATTATCAATTTAAAATTATTTATTTATATATATATATTAAAAGAAAAATAAAAAATAAAATAAAAGAATATAAGTAATATTTGATTAATTAAATAATATTTAAACATTATTAATAAAAAATTGCCGACCGATTTATTTAAGAAAAAGGACCGGCTAACAACCGATCTGGTTGGCTGTTGTCGGCCTAGTTAACAGCTGGGCCGGCATGACAACTGATCCAGGCGGCCCGGCATAACAACCGACACAACATGATGCCTGTGTGGGCCGACGGTTAAATCGGATGTTGGGCGGACTGTTAACAGTCGGCCCAAGGGCTATCGGGGTGCTGCATTTCCCGACCGGAAATGGAGCCGGCCATATAAAGTCCATTAAACTAGTTTTTAACATTAAATTTCTCAACAACTCAAGTAAATTTACTTAAATATGCACAAATAAATCGAAAAAAAAGTAAAAATCTTTTTAATTCTTTACATGAAAAAACCCGTTTTTAAATACTAAAACTAACCTTCTCTCCATGGTTGTCGACACCGGTGAGCTCGTGGTGGTGGTGATGGTCGGTTTTTCGATTTTTTTGGTGTCGGTTTTCACGTTTTCTTTGCTCTTCAATGGTCAGTTTCATTTTGGAAGGAATATAGTGAGGGTATTTTTGGTTTTTTGGAGGTTAAATTAATATTTCATATTTTTCGTTTTTTTAATTCTATTTATTGGTTAAAAGTCAAAGTAGAAATATCGGGTATTATTTGGACCATTTCCACTTATTTCCTGACAAAAAACAGAGAGAAATCAATTGATATTTTGCCCTGGCCAGTTCAATTACTTGCGCACTTGCCAGCTAACTATCGACAACGTTCCCATACAGGAATTACACCGAAATTTAAGAATTTCTACCTCTTTCACACGCACAGAGTACTTTCTCAACTCAATCGTATGATTAAATTACTCTCTCATGAACCTAGGTTTTGAATCCACAATCTCAAATTCATTCACATACAATTCGGTTACAGTGTTATACATGTGTGTTCACTACTAAATTCACTGTGATGCATTGATTTCATACACACACACATATTGATGCATGATGTCGTTGAATTATAGTCCATCCAGAAGCCAGGCGAGCTCGAGAATGCCGTTGGGCGGAGGCAGCGTATCGAGGCTGAGATCCTCGTCTATGAGGAAGCCCCCAGAGCCACTGCGCCGAGCAGTTGCCGATTGTTTGTCGGCTGCCGCTTCGTCCCAACTGGCCACGCTGTCCACTGAAGCTTCCAGGATTTTACGGGTTTGAATTCTCGCTATTCTTTTACTCAGTTTTGCGCTTTTATTCAGATCTCGTGCCTCTTTTGCAGTATTAGAATCTAGGGTCCTGTTTAACTGTTCTTGTATACTTTTAATAGGAATAATGCCATGTAGCCCAAAATGGCAAGCTCAAATTAAATGTGGTGCTAGGGGACCACATTTAATTAAATCTACCGTTTAGTGGCACATAGACTGCTGTTAAAATCACCAGTTGTGCTACATACAATTACACATTAATTAAAGACGTTGGTGGGGTTTGCAATTCGGGAATGTGGATTGTTGAGTTATCGTTATTTTTCTGCATAAGTATGCTCATTTTGACACAAAAAGCCGGTTTTTAACAGATGGATTGAGTGGGAATTAAAATTCTGTACTTTTATTTTCTAAAAGGTATTCCGTATTTGGGGAATTCAAGTCAAACAAGATATTGTATTGAATCTCAAATGTGGTTAGCACTTGTTACATAGGCTTTTGTTTCTTACACTTGATGCCATTATCGTGGGGCTGAGTATTCTATTCATACTTGGGCGACACCCATCTCCCACCAAAAGGAGAACCGAGATAATGGGATGTTTTTTTTTTTTTGAGTTTGAAACTATAGTGATTCTACCAAAAACTTGCACCTGAATGAACTCGAATTGGCTAATTGAACTCCGCACTATCTGGTCTTCAATACCTGAGACAAATGCGTCGATGTGTGTCCTCATTGCTCATCCGATACTTAAGTCAGAAAGAGGAATTGTGTAAAAGATTGTATGCTGGAATATTAATGAAAAACGTACCTGAATAATGAGGCTGGATCATGTATTTATAGGTGTTGGAGATGGAGTCCTAAAAGGATCCAACTTCCCGTGGTCCTTATACTTGTCATACAAGGTGTTTGTATTATGTTAGAAATGCACAGTTTGAGTTAGAGTCAAATTTGTAACAGGTTGACAGTTTGTATTTAGATAGGAAAAATAGGGAGTTATAGTCAAAATAGAATTATAGCTTCTAGAAGATGTGAGATAAGGTCAAAAAGATTGGACGAAAGTGCTTGAAGCCCGACCTATGTGATAAGCCCGACCTCAAACCTAAGCCCGAGCTTGGACCTAGAGGTGGGCTGAGTTCGGGCAATTAGCTCGAGCTCGGGCTTACGGCATTACTATGCATCATATTGTAAATTGGCGTGCTATGCTACCTCTACAACACGATTATGCCCCAAAGTTTAGCTAATGATTTTAGAGATGGAGGTGTTTACTCGAAGTAATTATGCAAGACTAATTTGGTGCTCATAGAGTTTTTTTTTTTTTCTCTTGACTCCACATACAGTGGACATCTTTTTTTTTTTTGATGGAAAGAATGGTAACTGAATTCCCCATACATTTGAATTTGATTTAAAAGTTGATTATCACTATTATGGAGAAATGTCCTTCCCCACGGGCCACGTCCAATTTAAATGGAGTCCTAACACTTCATTGGGATTGAGTTCTTCAATTTTAATCCAATTGATAGATGTCCTATCAATTATATGACAAGTTGATGCTTATAATTCGAAAGATCGGCACTCTATTCTCTCTCTCTGTCTGTGTGTGTGTGTGTGAGAGAGAGAGAGAGAGAGAGAGGTTGCCACATTGGATGATATACATTGCTTTCTTGATGGCAGGATTATCTGGCAATGCAGTCAACAATCGACTTGGCATATAGTGTCATTCTAGATCACACTCTTGCAGAAAGGGAACGAAGGTACGCGTAGTGCATGCCTCTAATAAGCCATATCATATAGCACCATTTTTTTTAGACGGTAACTGACCAGTATCTTCTCTTTTACTACATGATTTCTTATTCATTTACCATTCTTTTGCTGACTTTTCCAATTAAGCCTTATTTGATTTTACTGGTCCCTATAATGTTAGCTCGGGAAAGTAATTCCAAAAGACGTGCCAAGTTCCTTGCCTTGTGTCAACTCATGCATATGGCTTTTTTGAGCTCTTAACTGCTGAAAGTTTACATTGCATCTTGGTTAATTTTGATGAAAAGATGTATGGAAGGTTTTGCTGAGATGTGCTTTTGTGACACTAAAACAGTAAAGCTCATTTTATTCACAATCGCACTGCAGTTTTGAGAGACATTGTGGAATTCTTTCTGGCTATATATGAAATTCAACAACATTCACTCATATGATGATTATGAAGCAGTACATTAGACCATGAAAAGTACTCCTCTGCTACAAATATAATTTCCCTTCATTGTCAGATTTTGTGCTATAGTAATGTTTGTCTAATATTAAAAAATTTATTAGAAGTAAGTTTTAAAATTAAATCATTTTTTATTGGTTAAAGTATGAACTAAGTTGCTTTTTTCGATAGCAAGTCAAGAGTTACATTCATAATAAGTAACTTGTTTTACTTAAAAGTTATCCAAAAATCTTGAGAAATTATAGTAACTATTTCCTTTTCTTATTAAAATTAGCTAAACACACTCTATATAAGTAATAGATTGCACTATTATCTAAATACCCTTTTTCGCCTTGGATTAAGTTTTGTTTGGTCAGTTCTTTTTGAGTTTTTGAGCAATATCTCTTGAATACTTTTGTACACGGTATTCTGTCAAACTTTAAATTTCTTTTTGTTTGAACCAGTCCAGCGGTAGTAGCGAGGTGTGTGGCACTTTTGAAACGATATCTTTTAAGGTGAGTTTGTCCTATGTTTAAGATTATTACCTTCATTTAACATCTCGTCCATACCAACAGAATACATGTGATATCGAAACAGTGCTTACCTTCTCATGACTCAATAGTATGCTCATTTATACCAGTATCATCTGGTTAATGCGGTACATGACACAAATTTGATATATGTAGAAAGTAAATTTCTGTGATGCGTGGACCTGGACACAGTGATGCAGACATGAACAATACAATAATTCTTGAAAGAACGACAGTTTGGACATGGACCTGGACACGGTGATTTAGAAATGAAACACACCAATCTGTAAAAAAGGACAGTTGGGACACAACAATTGACACACAGATATATGTATGTTTTATGTGTATGTTAGAAACAAAATGCGATTTATGGTATCTCATAAATACCCTACAGCATTCCAAAAGGATTGGGTAGTTCCTTGTACCAGGTCCAACACCAATGTCCTCATCTTTTTTTTTCATTTTTTTATTATTGTTGGACATGTCAAGCCATGTCTGGACACGTCGCCTGTGATCAATGCTGTGTCAACACGACATACATGTGTTGGGTATTGTACGTGCTCATTTTCAAGAATTTCGGTGCTTTAGATATAAAACAACTAGTCATGGCCCACTCCCTGCACATGCTTAATTTTTTAAGAATTAAGTTTAAAACGTTTTATATTTTCTTATTTGGGAAGTATGGTTGTTAGTAAATAATAATTCAAATCACATTGCATTGCTACCCTTTAAAGAAACATTAATTAGATTTTCTAATTAAGTGAACTGCTGCCTGATTTTTATCGTAAGTATATGATTTTGATTAACAAGTAATAAAGTGAACTTAAGAGTCTGGATTATCATTTTAATGAGGACTATATATCTAAATATTGATTAAATTGTTTCTAAAAGCTTCCACATTGGTCCTCGAAACCTCCATAATCACCCAAAATTGATTCTTCTCAAGTTTCTGCAAATTAAATCATAAACTTTCCATGAACTTGTGACTTCCATTCAAATGTTCTCTTAATGCTTCTTATCAATCCTGTACAATCCGGTTAGCCTTCAATCTCTACTCCAATTTAGCTCAAAAATCCTTCTTTTTTGCTCCAAATACTTCAAAGTCCAGGTTTTAGCCACAATAACAATATTTACACTAAATTACGTATAAATCCAATCAAATTTACAAATATAATTCATGTTTCTATGCACAACTAAGTGTGTAAAACACACGTATGATGAACTTTTTCTTTTAGGTTTAAATTGTTCTATTGCAGTTTTCTTGAGTCTATTCAAAACTTATAATTAAATAAAAGGTGATAGCACATCTCATGGGTAGGGGAGAGAGAGAATAGTGAGGGATAAGATAGAAGTTGAGAAAACCGGGATGTGAAGAAAGTGGAAACTACCATATATATGCCTATTAAAACTTGCCATAACAAACATACTCAAGAAATAAAATCACTTACTTGAAGTGCTTCGACCAGGATATATAGCAATTAAAAATTCTGATACAAAAAAGAAAGTGTTATGGCGACCTACAGTAGATGCTAGAATTGGATGATAACATTGGATTAAATCAAGTAATTGGGGTGATTCCAGGAAAAATAATGTTGATAGTGGTTACAAGTGTTTTAGGGTTGCACATATTGACCGTTCAACTTCCGAATCTGATGTTGCCGGGGAACTTGGTTTTATAAACTGGACATTGCAGTGGTAAGTGATTGAAAACTGGATTGAAGCGGAGATTTGCAGTAATCTTCTATCACTATGTGCTTGAAACATAGTTTTATGGTGATTTTCTGTTGGGATGGCTCGCTGTGTCCAATATAAAGTGTTTTTTTTAATATACTATATTGGTTATTAATCTATCAAGTTTTGAGGATTAGTAAAGCCATTCGATATAGTCACTCTTTACTGATTCATAATACCTTCAATTTCTTTCTGAAAAAAAAGATTTTTTTATGAAAAAAAAAACTGCTGCATGTACTTATCTTCTTATCAACAGAATAAAGGATAACATGGGCTAATTGGAAGGAGAGATTTTCCAGGTCTAGACCAATATTAAAGGGAGCTTTCTAGAAAGTCTCATGTAATGCTTTGGGCTCTAGAAAAATGTTCAATCTTAGGCAGGGAAATGTCTCAAGAAGAGTTACCACTGCTTATGGACTCCAAAAAAGTTCAACTTTTACACTCTTGAAGTTAGTTTGGTTAACGATCTCATCTTCAAGTCCTTTTATATTTGCAGATATAAACCCAGTGAGGAGACTTTGCTACAGATTGATCGATTTTGTGTAAGCATAATTGCTGAGTGTGATGTGAGCATTAACCGTAAATTGGCTCCATGGTCGCGTTCTTTGAGTCAACAATCTGGGATGCCAATACCCTCTACAAATGTATCTCTTTTGCCCGTATCAAGTTTTGCATCAGAAGCACTTGTCAAATCCTTAAATTATGTTCGTTCTCTAGTGGCCCAGTCTATACCAAAGCGGTCGTTTCAATCAGCAGTTTTTGCTGGAGCCCCTCCTTCATCAAGGCAATCACTTCCAGCATTGTCATCTATATTAAGCAGATCGTTCAATTCACAATTCAGCCCTGCAAATAGTAAGGATGCTATGGAGAGCAAAGAGACATCTATTACATCTGTTTCAGACTCCCCAGTTGCTGAAGAAGTTGATGAAACAGAAGATCAAGAGTTCATAGCTCTTGATCTTTTCAGATGGCGCTGGTTTGGTGACCAGCAATTGTCAGTTCTCTTGCCCAAAAGGTATTATTTCGTCTGTTAAAAATCTTCTGTTATTCGCGTTTCTATACATTCTAAAAATGCCCATTTACAGCGAGCACATTCTGAATCCCCAAGATGTACGAACTCATAATTTCCTAGAAGTAGGTGCAGCAGCTCTTCTTGTAGGGGATATGGACCCCAAAATGAAAGGTGAAGCTTGGAAATTTTTTGGAAGTGCAGATATGCCTTATCTCGATCAGCTGTTGCAGCCATCATTGCTCACGACCGTTACCAATTCTGCTTCCGCTCATGCCCATTTAAGAGCAATAACAGCTCTGAAACGGTCTAAAACAGGGCCCAATGAAATTTGGTACATTCTTCTTTCTTAATTATTTCAACACAAGTTTGTGGTTTGCCTGTCTTTGTTAGTGCTAGGACATCTCATATCTATGGTTATATTCTTTGGTGCTTGTGAACTGCATGGCATTTGTTTCCCTTTATGATTTGTTTGCGCGAAATGATGTTCTAACTTGTAATCAGGAGTGTGAATTTGTTGGATTTTTAAGCGCAAAATAGTTGAGAAATCAACACGTATTTAACTTGGTTCGACGATGTGCATACGTCCACAGGAGCGAAGCGGAGATTTTATTCAGAATTCTTAGGGTTACATCATTAGTATTTATACTAACCCTAGACCAAGCTCATATAAGATTTTAGGGCCCGTACAAGAAAATACACCCGTATCAAATAGTGAATTAAACCCACAAGGCTGATGCCATCGCTCTGCTTCATTTCTTTTGGTGCGCTCCGCTCCGGCATCGACGATTTTAATCCAATAAACTTGTGTTCCACTCTATATGAGCCACGTATATAACATAATTTTTTCGTCAGAAAATCAAAATATGAACAATTTACTCATGCAACAGAAAATACGACTTCTACTTTGTTGGATGTATCTATGCTTAATAGGTTGGAACCTATATAACTCATGTCAGTCAATCAGTTCTGATGTGCAATAGATTTAGAAGCTGTAACTATGTGACCTAAAAAACTGTTTTTTAGTTGGATGAAGATATTGAAAAGTCAATGTGCATGTTTATGCGAATCTGATGTTCTTGTATATGTTTGTGTGGAAAAAAAATGGAATCAAGTGTGACATATTGCTGTAAATGTAATGGAATACTATTCAATGTAAGCTATGAAATTGTTATACTGAATGGAAGTTGTTACAGGAAAATGGCCAGCTTTTGAGATGCTGCCTCTCCCCCCTTCTCACCCTAATTTCTGCCTAAATGAAAATAGAACTCCCTCCTACTATTTATAACAAGTTGGTGCGGCACTTTGCAATCTACCCTAAAATCCTAATCCCTTAACAACCTAACAATTAAACTATGACAACAACTTGAAGGGTGCCTAATACATTATTGGTATACTGTGCTAGACAGGCCTGCACACTGCTATGAACAAAAACTTTGTTTCTTTTTGTTCCTTAATATTGTGCCATCCAATCTAATCCACCTTCGCAAAACAAGCTATCAGTGTTCAATTCTTATTATGTCTTGGATCTAGTACTGAATCTAACAGAGGTTTGGTGGAACATCCAAACATTGCTGTAACCTCATTGGATTTTATTTCTTAAAGTATAATTTAAGTTTTGGAAATTTTGGTCTGAGATTTACCAACATTGCAGATACCTAAATGAAAATAGAACTCCCTCCTACTATTTATAACAAGTTGGTGCGGCACTTTGCAATCTACCCTAAAATCCTAATCCCTTAACAACCTAACAATTAAACTATGACAACAACTTGAAGGGTGCCTAATACATTTTTGGTATACTGTGCTAGACAGGCCTGCACACTGCTATGAACAAAAACTTTGTTTCTTTTTGTTCCTTAATATTGTGCCATCCAATCTAATCCACCTTCGCAAAACAAGCTATCAGTGTTCAATTCTTATCATGTCTTGGATCTAGTACTGAATCTAACAGAGGTTTGGTGGAACATCCAAACATTGCTGTAACCTCATTGGATTTTATTTCTTAAAGTATAATTTAAGTTTTGGAAATTTTGGTCTGAGATTTACCAACATTGCAGATAGAAAATATGTGATTGGGATACTAATGATGTTCAAAATTCAAGAATCATTTGAGATTTTCCTGGACTGAAATCAATTTATTCCTTTTGGCATTATATTCAAGGTCATATGGTTGATTGATTATATAATTACTCTCAGGGGTTTTGTCAAACTCATAAATGTCACACATGTACATGCAAGCATAATTGTACAACACCACATAAATGGAAGTTAATGTCTTATACACCGTTGAGTGTACGTTTCCTAATTAAAAATTTGAATTTTATTACTGAATGTATTTTAATTGCAGGATCACTATTATGATTTTGGTAGGCCTTCCTTAAGGGCTAAATGAATAGTGAAAAATTACATAATTTAAACAATTCTCGCTCCATTTGACATTCAAGTTCTTTTTATTTCCCACTCCCACTCTTCCTGTTTAAGTTTTTCTTCTTTGGGTGTTTGGCAGAGGTTTATATTATTTAGCTTGAACTGTTAGAAAAACATGTTGCATGCAGCTTTTTTAGTTTCCTTCATCTTTTCACCCCCCACAATACAGCTGGTAAAAGAACTAAATTGGAAGGTTTAATAAGAAGTTTAAAAAATGAATATTTTGAAGAACCGCCAGAATCTAGTGTAATGATATACCAGATACTTACTATATGTTGCTTTAAAGTGAAATTTTTGGTTGTTGATGAATGGTGTAGGCATGCAAACATAGATTTCTATTTATTCAAATTATGACCTGCTGATTTGGTTTTGGTGATCTAATCAACATCCAGTACTTCTGATTTTGCATTCACAAATGGAGAGAACAATTAAAAATTTTTGTGCTTTATTTCATACTGCAGGTCTTTATGTAATTTTTCGTTTTATGTTCTATTATCAACAACATAATCATCAAGTTTCCAAATGATTGGACTGCGTATTCATCTATCACATGGTACTAAAGTTGAATAGTGGAAGGTCTTGTTCAACCATGTCATAGTTTTGCAACATAGTATGAGACTTGAATTTTGTCAGACTTCAATATTGATCCGAGGATCATCCTTTCTTATTTCACAGGGAAGATTCTCCTTTGAGCAACTTTCGCCCCCGCGTGAAACCACTGTTCCAATATCGTCATTACAGGTAAAGAATAGGTGTTTTCAGGTGTCATTGACCATCTTGACAATAAGAGCTTGCTGTTATCAACTGTTTGTGAATGACTCTTGACACTTGTGTGTGCCTGCATTTGTGTGCAAACTTGCATGTATTGTAAGCATAGTCATGATTAAGTAGACTGGTTCTCTTTTATTTATTTTTTCCTATAAAAAAAGGTTAGTGATATTTGACTTTGTTAATTTTATTGGAATTTTGGCATTATTACATTCTGCATTTCGTATTTTGTCTTCCACGATGCAACAACAATGACAACGAGAAGCTCTGGTTTTCCCAATACTGGGGTCAGCCTTTTTCTGTTGTTCCATTTGATCCACTGTTACCTTTTGTGATACGTCCAATGAAATGAAATCTTTTGTACCATCTCAAGGCGTGACAATTTTAGTCTCTCTCCCTCTCTCTAACAGGGCTGTTTTGTTCTTCTGAATGCAATATTTTTTTTTCTAAGCTAGGTATGCAACAGTAATCTAAGTTATTCCTTCATTTATCGTCAATTGGTGTTACCTCCACTTGTTGGTTCATATTGTCATGCATTCTAGTGTCACAGCACATCCTTCTTGAGGTCATCACTTTTGCAACATACATCTTATGAACATTTGGTAGCTCAACACTTAATACAAACGAAGATAGTTAGCTTAATAGCTGTACAACCTGGAGAATATAACTTCTGTTTTCATCCTTCTTATTTTCTTGAAATTTTAATCCCATGCATTTCATTCTCTTCAAATCTTCGTTCTTTATTTATAATCGAGCACAAGTATCTAAAACAATTGTCTTATGTGACACCATGATCCTTTATTAAATATCTCCTTCATCCTTATTAATACTGTAACAAAAAGGACATTTCATGTATTCCATCATATTTCCGCATAACCCAAAACCCACCATGGTTCCTTCAATATAATTTATTGACATATAACAGTAATGGTTTATGGTATTGACATTACTTCTAGTGATAAATATATTTCATCTATACTGTGCTAGATTTCATATGGATGGACATTTAACAATTTTGCATTCATCCAGATACTGTTACATATATTATGCTTTATAACACATGCACAACTGTTTTCTTTTTATAGTCAGCAATTGGAATTTATATGACCAAAAGTATGAAAAAACATATCTGTAGAACACACTGGCAACTATTTTTCCTAAGAAGATGCTTATGTAATGTTCTGCTCATGCACATGCGTATTCATGCACTCTGTGGACTTTGTATATATCTGTGGATGTGTTGTTTTGGATTTCTACCTCTCTGACTTAATATTTTGTACCCATCAGTGAGCAACAACCCTTGCGATTGAATCCTGTGGAGATATGTGAGGTTATCGCTGCAGTGTGCACAGAAACTCCCTCCTCAAATTCTAATCTCATGACAATCTCATCTAAGTTAAGCAACAACGGAAGGCCATCCCTTGACGTGGCTGTGAGCGTTCTTGTCAAACTTATAATTGACATGTATGTTCCGACACATTTTTCTTTATACATCAGGACTCTTCACCGAACTTTTTCTCTCTTTTTATCAATGAGTAGTAACTGTGCATTGTATAATATTTATAAAAAGGACGCATTATCGTTATCCAATACAGAGTAGCAGGCATTGATCTTTTCAGGACCCTTTTGGGTGTCTGGTTCAAATTGCTTCCAATGTTTTTGTTAAAAAGACGGAACTGGTCTTCGAATAACTTTCTTGGTTTAAAGTCTCTAGTTGTTCATGGCCACAAATACTCTCCATGCTCCGGTATAATAAGCCAAAGTTTGACTTCTGCTAAGTGAAGGAAAACAAAATTTTGCTCTTCATCTATTACACTATTTATTGACTGCAGTCAATGCTAACGCACACCTGTATCATGCTTTCTCAGCTGATAATTTCTAATTCTATTTGTAGGTACGTTTTGGATTCTGAGACTGCTGCTCCTCTCATTTTATCGATACTTGAGGTGCTGCATACTTTGCACTTGTTTTTGTGCAACATGTAGTTATAGCTACTTATTTTGCACATAACTTATTGTAGGATATGCTAAATTCTCCAAAAGTGATGTCAAGGGCTCAAGCTTTTGATTTAATTTTGAACCTTGGGGTTCATGCACATTTATTGGAGCCTCCAGCACCTGATGACACCTCTGCAATTGAAGAAGAGTATTTGCACGAAGCATATTTTGAAAATGAAACTCGACTTTCTTCTCAAGGAAAGAGAAAATCTGACAATTTTAAGAAAATAGGGAATTTGCCAGCTATTGATAAGTTTGAGAATTGGATTTTGGGAATTCTCTATGAGGTTCTTCTTCATCTTGTTCAGGTATATAGGATATATGGCATGGTATGATTTTGCAATAACTAGGCAAATCTTGTTGTATTTGGATTTTCCATTTTTTTTTTGTTGGGAGGGAGGAGGGGGCTTCATTTATGTATACCTTATAGAATCAAACATGAAAGGCTGCATCCATACAAACTTAATGCTTATTGTTGTGTTTCGTCTGACAGAGAAAAAATTTCGTGGGGCTGCTATTATGAAGTATAAACTTGTACACAGAAACTAATACTCAATTTCCCCAACTAAATGAATATTTTTCTATAAAATTCCAGGATTTTATGTTAGCGTCAAGTCTATAAAATAACAAAATGTATCTAATGGAATTAAAATAATTAGTATAAAGACATGTATGCTTAGATATGATTAAAAATTGAGAGTTTGAATTAAGGAACTATCTAGGTGCTTTTTTTGTTAACTGCACAAGAGAAACGAGGAAGTTATCAAAATAAAAGATATATAGTTAGATTTAGGCTCAACTTTGATTATGAATATTTAGTGTAAGACTGATTGGATTTTTAGTAGTGAATGACAAATATGACACCATCACATTTTTATTTTTTTGTTTTAATTGGTGTTGACTTTTTACTTATGCTTATGCTTCCAAGAATGGACCAAACAAGTCAACAATAATTTTTTTTTATAGAGAATCAATATTTCTCGTAAATCCTTCATTTCTCTTACAATTAAGCTTTTGTATATACTCCATATATTTTCCAAGTCCATGCTAAGCATCCCAATTGCTTCAGATTTTGTGCTCTCTCTGTATGTTTGATATGATGGTACACATGTTAAAATGGATGTCTAGATAATATCACTTAGCTGCTAAATTCCCTGCTTGTGAAGAGTCCATTTAAATCTATACTTTTATCTGATTGATTTATTTTTTTATAGTTTGTGCTGCACCTTTCATGTATTATCATTATCTAATACATGCTTATTTCTCAGATAGAAGAGAGAGAAGAATCTGTCTGGGCTTCTGGCCTAAGTTGTTTACTCTATTTTGTTTGTGATAGAGGGAAAATTCGAAGAAGCAGATTACAAGGTCTTGACATTAGAGTGAGTATTTCTACGCGTTGTTTTGCTGTTATCTGTGAGCAAATAAGCTTTTATATTCCATTCAATTTTCAAATTAATTTACTGACTAGGGTTCTAAAAGGCCTTAAGCATGACAAGACAACAAGGTCTAGCTTCAAGCCTTACGAGTGTAGGCTTGCTTAGGAGAAGCATGGGCGTAATAAGGCGTTCCTTTATTTTTAGTATTATTTCTAATTATTCTAAGATTATTACTAATAGTTCTTTTTATTTAATTAGTTTATTTAACTTAAAAAATAAAAGTAACAAATTTTTTAAAAAAAAAAATAACATATGCCTTTTGGTGTCTGGGCTTGCATTAGTTGCCCCATTTGGCTCCTAGGCCTGCATTAGTCACACCTTATGTCATCTAGGCCCGCATTAAAGGAGGTCAAAATAGGGTTGAATGCCTTTTTCACAGCATTTCCATATGCGGGATGCAGGGTGCCTTCACGCATCACGCCTAGTTCCCCCATTTTAGAACACCTGGTGCTGACACAATATTAAGAGAGTATTGTGATAAAGAGAAGGGGGAAATTCTCTCAGTGCATCTCGCATAGAACTTGTCTAAATTCTGGATGGGCTCTTTTGATATGAAAGAGAAGTGTTCGGAGAACAGAATCACTTGCAAAAGAGAATGGCATCCTCGCACCTTCAGAATACCTTAAGATATTGACAAATTGGTAAATGCTGAAATTCCTGATGAGAAGCCAAAAAGTGAATTGGGAACTTTTGGTTACTTGAAATATTTACATTCTTTTATTAAATGAAATTATTACTAAATTAAATATTCTTTAGTATTATCGAATTCTGAGTGGATCAATGGCTCTATCATAATATATTATATATATTGGTTGAATGAAAGGGATTCATACAGTTAGTTGCACATGAATTGGCAGAAGCAAGCGTGAATGGATTTCCTGGCTTCTGGTTAGAGAACCTTAAATTTTTCACGAAGTGCTGTTCTCTGATGATGAAATCTGTATATTAAAAAATGCAAAGAAGATGCATCATTATTGTTCCTTTATTTTAGAAAAGAGGCCATTTGTGTGTGATATCTGCTTCTAGGTCTCCCTTAATTGAAAGAAATGAATGGTTACTGGTAGTTCATTTTTTAATCTGGAAAAATGAGTTTCCAAATTGTTACAGACTTGTGGTCAATTGATCCTTTTGTGTTTTAACCAATGGAACTATAACCTGGAAGAATAATGATGGTTATAGTGGTTTACCATTCATCTATAGTAATGGAAGTTTGGCACAAGGTGGCTTCATTTGTGGTTGAATAGACAGATTTTCAGCATTTCAGCATAACATGAAATCAGATGGAATTCCTCTTCATGTACCCTACCAAAGCATCTTTAACGTATTTTTATTCCTCCAATATTCAATCAGTTTTCATGCGAATGGCTAATCAAATTTTGTTGTCTTTTCTACTACCTCTGTTCTGTTCCAATGACTGCATCTACTCTTACTTTGCTCGCAGGTTATTAAGGTACTCGTACGAATCAGTAGAAGAAACTCTTGGGCAGAAATCGTTCAGTCCAAGCTTATTTGCATGATGACAAACATGTTTTATCAAGTGCCCGAAGGGCCCGATAAAGTTGTTTCAGCTACTC
>CAIGRN010175185.1:0-10294 GCA_903798345.1 Fraxinus anomala
AACAATTTGTTAATTATACAAATTAAGTGCTAACACGTTTCTACATTAGCAAAGTTTATTGAACGGGATATTAATATGCTTAATTAATGCTATGGCCGATCTAGCTATATTATGACGAGACCACGTATGAATATATACATCTTAGTTCATTTTTGGTACAAATTAAAATATATATTTTAATCTAAATCAAAATTAACAATCAATTTTAACCACCATAACAATGTTATGGGTTCCACAACTTTTCAACCACACATTTCATCAATTTCTATCAAAATTTACTAAAAATCTGATTTTAATCCTCATCAAACATGGGCCAGGTGTCGTGTCTTCTTCTTTCTTCTCTTCTGTATGTAGGGTTCTTCACTTAGTATCCACACGTGTATTCTTATAATTATACAGATTGGTCAAAGCTTGTTGCATCTTTCATGTTGGTTGTGGAGTATCACTTGAACACGAAGTTGATTACGAGCAAATAGTGCTTGAAGTGAATTCGAGTCGGATTCACTATTAACAGTAATGTAGCCATAAATTTCACAATAGAGGGCAAAAAATGGTGAACGAGCAAAATATTCATTTATTATGAATATATTAAAAAATTCAAAATGTCCACATGCATTAAAGAAAATTTTGAAATGTTGTGGAGGATATCGGCCAGTCCTGAGATGTTGGGACCTTAGACCAACTTCAAATATGAAACCATACAAATATTTTAAAAAATATATATTATAAGAATAATAAATAATATTTTTTATCAAATAAAAATATTAAAATTATTAGAAAAATAATAATCCAAAACTTTCAAATAACTAAATTAAATTTACTCTTCAATAATTTATTTGATAGAAAATTAATTATTATGCTATTACAATCAACATCTTTTAGAACTTCGTTTTTCTATAGACTTCATGGTCAATGCATTCAACCTTTCATGTGATGTTATTGATCAAATGTAGGATTTTATCAACTTGAACATTGAGAAGCATATCTACAAAGATGCAATTGGTATTGGTACAGTCAACAATATTTCATAAGCAATCTACACATCTGAAAATAACAATCCATAGTCTTTATATAACTATTAGCAAGTCATTTCTTACAATTTAATAGTTCAGAAAATAACCCTTGCCTCATGATCAATATCAGAATTCATGTTGTACTTAAAAAAAATTCTCCAAGCTCAACATGCCAACACTTCAAACAATTATCATCCGCATACTATAATTTTGTTAAATCAAACAAAAATCCAAAAACATTTTCATATTTTTGAAATTGTTAAAACCTTAACTTAAGTGGAAAAAGAGCTTGATCAACTATATATAAGAAATAATCAACTTTAAAAGATTTTTCAATTGGATGTATTACCTTAATTATTATTGACGTTTTCATTAAAGTATTTTTTTTCTATGAATAATAATAATAATAAGCTTATCATGAAATGTATGTTCAATTTCCATTTGAGCACTAATTTTTTTTAGTAATAATCTAGTCAGATTTAAATTCAGTTTCCTTATATGTTTTACAAAATGAATAAGTGCATTCAAGTGAAGACATGTTCTTATTTCACAATATTTTACTTACTTTATTAATAGCAGATATTGAATTCTACTAAATAACAATGCCAAATAAGAACTAAAGATGCATAAACTTTTAGCATTTTAAAGTGGCTTTTATTTTTGAAGTCTTACTAATTTAACCTTTTTAACTTGACTTTCCCAACATATTTGCAATAGTGACTTAAGTATCATACCTTTTACATTACATCCATTTGCTGAATATGAAAGCAATATATATTTACATAGTACTATTCCCAAAATATATTTTTTATACAAGAATTTGCCATATCACAAAGTGCAAAATTAAGACTGTGACAATCACATGGTAATGTTGTCGAGTTTACTTCTAGTACTATTTTCTATAAACCATTATGCTTTCCTTTTATATTAGAACCCATTATCATAACTCTTAACATCTTAAATCACCAATATCAAGTTCAAGAGTTCCTGAATAAAGAAAATATGAATAGTATGAAAAATAGTATAAATTGCAAACAATATTCCTTGAATAATATATATACACTGAAAATTTTCCATCGTTTTAGGCCCTTTGTTTCCTTGTTTTTCATAGTTTTAATAGGAGTATTCGTGCAAGTTAAGGGAGATAATAGGAGTATTCGCATGGATTACTTACGACACATAATCCTACATTAAGAAACAATGATACCAATAAGAACAGATATATATATAACTGAAATACTTGGAAAAAAAAATCAACAAATCGTTAATTATTTTGAATGAGGATTCACATCAAGATTGAAGGTAAAAACTGTCAATAGAAGACGATAACAAAAGATTAATAAGAATTGACATAAATTAAGAGAAAACAAGTCGTATCCATCTTCATCACACAATAATATCTTTTCGATTTTCATTTTTCCCCCAAAATATTTAACAAAACAAATCATTCAGAGAATGGAAGACCATTACTTTTTCTATTCTTAAGTAGGAGACATTATTTCCATCCTTGGATTTAGTCAGATTGTTCAAGATCCCAGAAAACTAAATCTCCAAAAGTTTTTATATGAATTAGGGACTATAGCCCTATTTATACTTTTCATATGTATTTGGTCCATCATAAAATACAATGTTAATGTATTAGGTCTCTACATATATAATTCGACACACAATTTATTTAGATACCCTAAACACAACAATTTAATTCTTTATTAAATCACTTTAATTGTGTTCAACTTTAATATAGCCTTATATACAATTAATTACATATGTAGGCTCACATGGCAAATTAATAAACTCAACAATCTTCCACTAGTACCACATATGTATAACCTTATGACGTCAAAAACTTTTACTGCTAAAAAAAAACATCTCTGAATAATCTCGTTTATTATTATATCAATATAAGATCAAAGCAATCTTCGTTACAAATTTCATAACTAAACTTTCAATGATCACGTATATCAATACAATTAATTGACACATATCAAGTGCCTATTTTCAACAAGACATATCTTATTCTTTAATAAGATCAGCCACAAACTTTAATCAAAGTATAATTGAATTGAATACTTTATTTTTGAAATAAATTGAATATCTATGGATAAAAATATGTGTCTAAAACAGACAACATTCAAAGACAAACTCCCACTAAATGGAATATCATCAAAAGATGCAATACTCATGTGAGTATTATGTTCATGAAAGACATTTGGTGGTAGCTATTTAGTAAATGAATCCATGATTATGGAGTTTGTCCTAATATACTTTATAAAAATTTAACCACTTCGAATTCTTTTATTGACACTAGGAACTTAATGTCATTAAATTTTGACATTATCAGGCTCATGTTGAAATACAAGACTACTATTATCACATAATAATTAAAGTGGTCTTTCAAATCTATCCAAAATATGCAGCCTAGTAACAATATTTTGCAGTTATATTTCATGATCAGAATAAAAAAAAAATCAATGATCTCCAATTTGTTTGATTTTCCTGAATGTGATCGTGTAATCCTTAATTCTTTATAAATATTGAATAACCTAATGGCTGATTTCAAAATTTTCATCCTAGAATTAATTAAGTATATACCTAGCATTTCAACAATAAATTTCATATCCAAATGTGTGCAAATTTAATCATACATTAAACTCTCAATTGCTGAAACATAGAAATTCCTATATTTCATTTTCTTTAAATTCATCTCTAGGGCATTGATTGAAATTAAAATTGTCTCCCTTAGTTGTAAGAGTATCACTTGATTTTCATAAGCTTATATTATTGATGGTAAATAGTATGTCATCGACATACAATACCAAAAAATATGCTTACTATTATTGAACTTGTGATATACACAATCATCAATTGAATTCATTTCAAAACTAAATGAGATAATTATTTGATGAAATTTGTAATACCAATATGGGAAACCAACTTAAGCTCGTAGATGAATTTCTTTAATTTGTAAACTATCTGACGTAACTTAAGATCAAAATGTGTCACAAATGCTATAATAGTCCTAAAAGAGTCTTTCATAAAAAGCGAAGAAAAAATCTCTTTAATGTTAATGCTTTCCTTTTGAATAAAACTATTTGCAACAAGACGAGCCTCATATCTCTCCACAACCACCCTTCGAATACCTCTTGATTTTAAACATTCAGTTACAACCAATGGGTTTCACACCTTTAAATAATGTGATGAGTTCTTAAACATCATTGCTACTTATGAACTTTATCTCTTTATGCATGGCATCAATTCACTCTTTAGAATTATTCATTTCCATGATTTGATGAAAGTTCAATGATCTATTCTTTTTTCATCAATTCATGACATCCTTATTTTCTTAGAGAATAACTATAAAGTCATCCGAAATTGTTTTTATCCTTTTTATAGTGAATTTTCTTAATGGCATTTGTTCTTGACGTTGTTGAATTTGATTTTCTAATATTGTCTTGATTCGAAATTATTTCTCGAACAAGATTTAGAGCAAGAATTTGTCCCTAATCCTGATCATTGCCAATTACAACAAAAGAAATATATACATATTCTTCTTCCAAAACAAAATCTTTAACTTTATAACTTTATCTCCTCCCACAAACTCTACATCCTCAAGGAGTCAGACATTTTTCATTTTGAAAATTGACCTGATAGTGGGATCTTTTTAAAAAATTTGTAACCCCTTAACAATTGATATATTTGGAACTTTGTTGATAATTTAAGTTGCAGTCTTTAGTACCTAGAGAGATTTTGATGTACTGTGGGACGATTTCATATTCCTCTAGAAATTTAACAAAAGGCCCTGAACATTGTTCTCCTAATTCGTTATATATATCATAGTACTTACCACTATGGTAAGATCTGACTTATGACTTGTTAAATTCTTTTACAAAGTTATTTTTCAACATCTGCCTTGTATAGCTTGAACATGTTCAGTGTTTGCGATTTCTCAAAAATGAGATATAGGTAGCCATAGTAATAAAAATTCATCTATAAACATGCCAAATTACTGTTGGCCATTTCAAGAAGCTTAAGTAAATGACCCACTGATATCTATATTAATTAATTCTAAGATATCTGAAGTCGTATTGGTACCTAATCTCCTTATATTGGTTTGTTTTCCCTTAATGTAATTAACATAAACATTTAAATCTGAAAAATTAAGGGAATCAATAATTTCTTATGACACAAGATTTTCCATTCTCTTTTGAAAGATGTTATCTAATTGTTTGTATCATAACGAAGCAAAATTCTCATTGGTTAATATATGTTTAATACCATGTGAATTCATATGCAAGGTTTCTGTATAAGAGACAATCATATTAAGCAGATATAGGTTATCGTAATCAGATAAACAATTGGTATTCACAATATTTGAATTAAGAAAAAATAAATCAAAACCGACTATTTCCATTTGAACAAGAGTAATCGATTTTGTCCAATGTAGAAATAGAAACCAAATTTCGTCTAAAAGAAGATATAGCAAATGTTCATTTTAAATTCAAATAATAATCAGTCTTTAATGATAGTATAAGGTCTCTATAGCCTCAACTTTGACTGATTTGTCATCGTCCCACATAGATGAATCTTTCAACATCAATTGACTTTTGGCTATTCATGCAACCCCGCATAGATATTCTTATGTGAACAATGGTGCCAGAATTTATCCACCAAATGTCTTTTGGTATTGTAACTAAATTAATCTCAAAACAAACCAAATACAGTCTTTCTTTATGTGTTCCAAATTTATACAAAAGAAATAGATAGATGATTAATCATTTTCAGGCTTTTACTATTCCTTTTGAACTGAGCCAAATGCAGCTTCATTATCCTTTAATTGTCCTTATAGGTATTTGTCAAGTGAATACTTCTAGTTATCTTTTACTTTAGACTTTCTTCTTCTTGTACACAATATGAAATGAGTTCATCAATAGTCCACTTCTTCTTTTGATAGTTGGAACTGACCTCAAATTTATTGAATTGTGCAAAAATAGAAATCAAAACTAAATGTACAAACAAAACATCAGACAACTTAAAATTTAATGCATTTGATTTTGAAGAAAGATGAGACATTTCCATAATATATTCCCTTATATTTTCTTTAGCCTTATACTTTAGCGAGATTAAGTTCGTCGAAAGCATAATAGTTTCGGTCTTATCACCTCTTGAAAACCTTTTTTTTTTTTTTTTTTCAATTTCTTTAATAAATTCCTAGGCATTAGGTATATTATCAAACACAACGTCCCTGAATGCTGCTAGAATTTCACGTTTCATGCTCATAAGACTTATACGATTTGAATGATACCACTTATCCGAAATCCATTTTTATTAGCGGAACTTTTATTCGTAAGAGTAGTGGGTTATTCACTGTTAAATGTAAGGTCTAGATTCATGCCGCCAAGAACGATACAAACTTTCTCTTTCCAACCCTTAAACTTTGGTTCAAGCACAAGAATTGTAATGATGTTGACAGATATTGCAAAAGTTGATGGATTAAAAGAGTCGAGAACTTAAACCTTAACTCATATGGGAATCCATATTGGTCAATCAATAATTCAATTAATGTTGAACCTCATCACAAGAGATCGAGCACATCATTGACATTTAATTGACGGAAATATCAACTTGTAAGTGGTACTCTTGGTGTAGTAATCAAATATTGATAATAAATTTGGTCAACTATCAAGTCTATATTTGGACCGACTTAATGTTCACATAATATAAATCTTTGCAATTGTCACATATTTATTACCACAGATGTGCAAAAAATTTGGCCAAATATTGACATTTCTTTGAGCCTGTGAATAACCGTATGAATTACGTACGCACAACCTTCCCAATATTCCAAATAAATTAATTTAGGCAATGAAGGTTACTTTGGTAACTTGTTGCTTCAATTAATCTATTTTGTGAAATTAGTAATCCAAAATAAATTTTAGTTGCAGGATTTGAAATTTGATTGCCACCTTTATATTTTATTTATGTTTTTTTGTGTAGAATCTTCATCCATAATTAACATAGATTTTTCTCATAAAGCAATCAATTATAATTATACTCAAATTCAACAATTAAGTCCTAAAAATTATCAAATTTGAAAATATCCAAAATTTTGATATCTAGGATTTGAAATTCACATATCAAAATTTAGAAATTCAAAGTATGAATTTCAACCCTAAAACTCTTCCTTGAAAATTTTGAATTGTGAAACTTATGGCTAAAATTCACATTCCAAATCAAAAGATCCCAAAATTTATTGTATGAATTTCAACCATAAAATTATTCCTTAAATCTTAATGGTTTAACGCGGAGTTGGCTTTGATACCACTTGTTGTAACTTTATGAAACTTTATAAAATTAGAAAACCTAATTGATTAATTATCAAGATCCTCCATATCAACTCTCCAATTTGTTGTTAGAATCAATAGGTCTTCAAAAATATGAAATTATGACTATATTTTAATGACCATCCGACCAACAATGTTACTTTTGCACATATATATAACTGGATATGGAAAAACACATACAGCTCTCATTGAGTTCTCGACAAACACCAAGATTTTTCTCAATAAACACATTAATATAAATTTAGCAAAAAGTTAATTATCGATTAAAAGTATTTTTAAGATATGTACACGACGTGTTGATCAAGAGAAGGTGGAATTTTTACGTATTAAATCTTTGTATTTATTCAACTAAAAGCTGTACCTACTCCACTCTAACAATAGGCTCAATATGTTGCTAGATTTGTCCATAAATAGAGATGAAACACTCTAAACATTCACATCAAAAACATAAATCAAGTTTTTTTTTTTTAACAATCAGTTATAGCAAATGGGTTCCAAGACAAATCTTCTACTTGGCCTTCTGGCTATGGTTCTTCTGATTGCATCAGAAGTGTCAGCCCGGGAATTGTCTCAGACTGGTAAGTTTCTTCTTACACAAGTTTTCGTCGTTGAAAGTAAAATTTCTTCTACATATTGCTTCCAGGACAATGTGCACACGTTATTAAATAAAATAAAACATGTATCGAAGAGTTTAAGAATTTCATTTTTTTCCTATTGAAGTTTATAGACTGTGTGGTAACATTTTAAGTATTAATAGCTATTACCTATCTTGTACTTTTGCACGTAAAATTTGTTCAGATAAGGAGGCTGAGAAGACAAATGGGGTTGAAGAATCCAAGTATCTAGGAGGCGGATATGGAGTATTCTTTGGTGGAGGTTTCCCCGGTGGTGGATATGGAGGATACCCTGGCGGAGGTTTCCCCGGTGGTGGATATGGAGGATACCCTGGTGGAGGTTACCCCGGTGGTGGATNTGGAGGTTACCCCGGTGGTGGATATAGAGGATACCCTGGTGGAGGTTACCCCGGTGGTGGATATGGAGGATACCCCGGTGGAGGTTACCCCGGTGGTGGATATGGAGGAAACCGAGGTGGATATGGTGAGGCAGTGGATGCTGAACCTGAAGCAAAGCCTCACAACTAAAACCTACCTAAGAAGTGCTGTGTTTTTTAACGTTGTAGTATCTTAAGTATGAATAAGAGGACAAGCGATGTACATCCATTTATTGTGGATGGTTTGTACCAGTTATGCCTCAGCTGTGTGAGTTAAATAATGCAATATTATGCTTTGTTTTGCATGGATTTGTATCACTATCTCCGTACTAATCTTTTTTTTCTTTGAGTGTGTTTGATTATAATTTTGAAGTGTTTAATTGACAATTTTTTTCATAAAAAATATTTTTCAACTTTCGATTGACCATATTTTCCTAATATATATATATTCCTTAGGGAGAGGTACTGATTTTTATTTTCCAAGTAATTCACTCTCTCATCTACTCACCAATAAAAAATGAATCAGGTATTTAATTGACAATTTTTTTCATAAAAATTATTTTTCAACTTTCGATTTGACCATATTTTCCTAAAAAATATATTTTTTTCCCTTAGGGAGAGGTACTGATTTTTATTTTTCAAGTAATTCACTCTCTCATCTACTCACCAATAAAAAATGAATCAATATAATATTTTCAAGTTTGAAAATTAAATCAATCAAATACATTTAATTAATAATTTATATATGAATAAGTTTTAAATAATTAAATTGTCCAAAATTTATTTTCTTTTCATACAAATTTGATGATCTCAATCAAACGCATCCTAAAAGAAATATTCTAGTTTGGTGGTACAAAAATGGAAATGAGAAACGACACATAGAAGGACACAACATATAGAACTTTTAATTTGGAAAAAAGTAAGACATGAAATGCTCCGGAAACATTATCTAAAAATTTAAAATTTATTTATAAATTAATATTTAGTTCTGGTAAAGGATATTTAACATTAGTTAAACTTGAATCACTTCTTAGTATTTTGTAGTATAATAGTTTTGCCTCCAATTATGTAACTTTTAGTAATTCTTAGTCATATTTAAATTAAGTGATTTAAAGTTGGAATTGAAGTATAAGAAAAACAGACATTGAAAATATAATTAAAAATAAAATAAAAACTATATAAAAATTGAATTATACTGCTAAATATATGATGAGAGTACTAGGAGATTATAGATAATGTTGAAATATGATGAATTTAGTCTGTCTCGGGTTCCTATTTATAGACATAGAATTGATAGCTCTCCGACCATGTAGATGGCTCGAGATCGCCTAACTTGGCTTGCGAACTGGCTTTCACGTGAGCCGACAAGCTTGCTAGCTGGCCAGGCTCTCAGTCCACTCGTGCGAGCCACTAGCTCAGCTTGTTCTACTTAACACCCATAGTCAAATGGCACAAGGCCTACGACTTTATTTCATTAATTAAGGTTTCTCCTAGTGTTTAGGTGTCCAGGATTCCTCATTATCATGCTCAAAATAAGTGAAAATTAAATCAAAGAGCACTGAAGTGTATTTTTGTGGGGTACTCATCTACACAAAAGTGGTATAAATTAATGTTCTCATCCTTCCTCTTAAAAAAAAACATCGTCTCCATGGACATCAGTTTTGTTGGAACAACGGGGTATTTCTAATATCATTATCTTCATGAGAGGACACTTACTATGAAAGATAAGGACATGTAATCTTCCTCCTCCTTCAAGCTCGCTCATCCAAACCTCTCGACAAAACCTCAATAGTGCGAGAATTACATGAAACAGCCAGTATAGTTAGAGATGGCAAAAAAACTCGTCGGCTCGGGCCGGCTCGAAAAAAGCCCGAGCCGGGCTCGACTCGGGCTCGGGTCGAGCCCCATTTTGGGGCACCGGCTCGAGCCCGGGCCGGCCCGTACAAAAA
>CAIGRN010175189.1:0-15051 GCA_903798345.1 Fraxinus anomala
TTTAGGCTTTGATTCCCATTTTTTTAAAAAAATATTTTTCTCTTTTCTTTTCAATCATACAATTTTCAATAAAATAATATTATTCGTAAATTCAAAATATTTCATTATTTTTAAACACACATTATCCAGCTAATCACTATTCTAAAATGTAATTTTTTTTTTTTTTTTTTTACAAAAATGGGCATAAAATGAGCTCTTAATATTTTATTGCTATCGACGGCCAATGGTCGCTCGTGTTGACATAAAACTCTGGACCCGCCCCTGCTAAAAAGTCAACTAATAATTGTAGCACCAAATAACTTTAGCAAGTCAATGTATGTAATTGTTCTCCTAATCTAACAACTTTAGCACCAAATGTCGAGATGGGAATTAAGATCTACGAAAACATTTAGAGTGGAGACCTAATGATGTGGGGCAGTATGTGTTGCTCTCAAATATGTATGCTTTAGTTGGGAACAAGGAGAATGTGAAAACTGAAAAGTAATGGAATTTATTCGAGATCAATGAAGGTCTTGTTTCAACCCCATTTTTATGTTACAATGAATTTTGTAATAGTGATTTTTAGAAAATCTCTGGTTAAAAAGTAAGGAAACGTTTTGGGTTTACGTGAAAATTATTTTATTTATAGAATGTGTGGTTGAAAATGAGTATGAAAAAAAATGAATTATTGGATAATGGGGATCAAACGGGAACAAAGTGGAAGAATGAACCGGGTTTTAGTTCAATTGAAATGGATTGACGAATTCTTGAAAGCAGAAATTCATTATTTTAAAACCTACTTATTTACTTATAAGTAATTTTTTTAAGCTTAGCCAAACATGCTATTGACTGGAACAAGTACAAGGACAACAACATATATTTGTAAATTGTAATACCAACAAGAGATAAATGCTCACTCCCTTCCTGCAATTCTTAAGTGTGCAAATAGAAAAAACAAAAAAAAAAAAAAAAATATTACAAAATGCTTGTCTAAAAGGGGTCGCTTTTACTGAATAACGTAGAGTAAACACGAAGTTAAATCTTCCCATATTCTAAAATCTAATGTACAGTTTGTACATAAAATAATTGTTTGAAAATAATTCCTTGACACATACACAGGTAGCAACAACAAAACCAAATAATGTAATTCCAATAGAAATACCTCCAATAGAGGAGAATTAGAAGATGCCGGAAAAAGAGTAACAAACTCGAGTATGGGCGATGGTGGACAATGTCACGCTCGGCTGTTGATTGGAATCGAATCTACAAGATATTTATGAAAGAGTGAAAGGGCTGCATAGGGTTTTAAGCCATTTAAAATTGGGATGGGAGAAAATTGCTGTCCCTCAATTATTCTTTTTCCTAATTGCTGTTTCTCTCAGTGATTCTGTTTCCCAATTGTCGTGTCCCTTAGTGATTTTGTTTCCATCTTTTCATTTTTTTAATAAAAAAAATTAGAATTTTTAGGTGGGTAGTGGCCCACCCTTGTCCAAATGTGCCACCGCCTGTGCTCTCAAAACTTATTGTTCTGATGGAGAGAAGAATCTATGATTAGCTTTTTGAAAAAATTTAAATAAATAATTTCAACAAAATTTTTCAATTTTTTATTTTATTATGTTCAACTCTATGTATTTCTCGAAGGACGTTGAAGAAATTCTTGTTAGAAAGAAAGCAAAAAAAAAAAAAAAAAAAAAAAGAAGCAGAAAGAAATGAAAATGGTAGTGACTTGTAGAATTTTTTATTCAGTTCTCTAACTGCAAGGGGGAAGTAACACATAAGCTAGTCTAATCTCCTGTCTCCACGCAAACAAAATAAGTTTCTAAGATAAATTGAACATACAAAGATAAAATTTTAAAATTAATAAATGGAAAGATTTTAGTATTATAAAAATCATTGACTGATGCAAATACTTAAAAATAATTTTGTAATCAAATACTCTGATATGCTTCCTATCTGTTATACAATATAGCAAAGATTTTAGCTCGATTGTACAATCTCATTTTTTTTATTTGCAAAAATAATCCTAATCACACTACACATATAAGCACAAGAAAATGGGAGGTAGGGAGGGAGGTAGGTAGCTTTGGTTCCATTACCTAAATCAGTCGTGGACTGGTCAATAGTGGGTGGCGAGAGGCGAGAATGGGAGAGGCGACAATCCGAGTAGAGACGAGAGATTAAAATATGATTCTTAGGGTTTACATTTTGCAAATTAATTTTTCTAATAATTTTTATTAACTAGGTCGGATTGAGTTGATTTTTGATTGATGACTTGCAAACCAACCCAACTCTAAATGACTATAAAATATGGACCTAATTCATCCGTGTTTGATGGCCAAGATAATGATGTTTTGAATAGTAATTTTTATGAGAATGTTTTAAAAGATAGAGAAAATTTTTGAATTTACGTGTAAAACATTTTAATTATATGAATGTGATTGAAAATAAGTACGAAAAATACATATTTTTAAAATAAAGAGGGGCTTAATTTAACCAAGGTTTAATTACTTGAATGATTATTGAACTTTGCTAAATGTTATTATTCAATAACTGAACTTGAAAATATATCTTAATAGTCACTAAACTTCGTCAAGTGTTACTATTTCATAACTGAACTTAAAAATGAATCAAAATTGTCACTGAACTATGTACTATGTTACCCATCCATCACTCAAGTGGGAAAATCCGTTAGGTTCAACAAACGACATCGATTTGAGTGATGGATGGGTAACGCGATACATAGTTCAGTAACCATTGAGTTAAATTTTTTAATTCAGCTATTAAGCAATAACACTTTGCGAAGTTCAATGACCATTGAGATAAATTTTAAATTCAGTTATTAAGTAGTAACATTTGACATAGTTTAGTGACCATAGAGATATATTTTTAAATTCAATTATTAAGTCTTTCAAATCGCCCTCTATGAAAGAAGAAATCAAAGAAAATGAAGGGAAAAAAGAGGAAATAGAAAATCAGATACCTATAAATCAAATAAAATTAGAACTTTTGCTGATATCCATTCTGAAATAAATTGATGTCATTAGTCTTCAACTCAAAGTTTTGCTACCAAAATGGAAAATATACGGTGCTAAAATGGCTCTAAATGATTTGTAGAGTCATTAAATCTCGAATATCATATTCTCTTCATCGACAACTGTCCAAAAATACGTTTGATTTTGGATCAATTGATATCAATTTACCTTATGTCGAATTTCGCATAAAAAGCTTGAAAGAGAGACAATAGGATCATTGGAAAAAAATTGACAAAAAAATTATATAAAAGTACAAAAATGTTGGAATTAGTGCCAAGGTAACTGATGTCGATTTGATTTTTCATATATTTTTTTTTAATTTGAGAGAAAAAGAAATTGTTACTATTTAATAACTAAACTTAAAAATGTATCTCAAGGATTGTTGAACTTTGTCACATATTACTATTTCATAACTAAATTTAAAAATATATTTCAATGGTTATTGAACTATATAACTGTTACCCATCCATATCTCAAATCAATGTCGTTTGATGAATTTAACGGATTTTTCCATTTGAATGATGGATGGATAACACGATGCGTAGTTCATGACAATTGTGATACATTTTTAAGTTCAATTATGAAATAGAAATACTCGACGAAATTCAGTAACTATTGAGATACATTTTTAAATTCAATTATTAAGTTATAACACTTAGCATAGTTCAGTGATCATTTAAGTAATTAACCCATTTAACGAATCAGATGGGATTGAATCGGTCTATTTAATTGTGGTGGATCCATTTTCGTCCAGTCTTATTGCAACTGCTGTACAAAATGGGGTACTTTTAAAAATGATTGGTCAAACCCCCATATTTCCACTTCGATTTTTCAACAATGACATATTTCCACAATGACCTTTTGAATTGTAAAAGACAAAAGTACCTTTAAGTAAATAATATAATTACAAAAAATCATTTTTAACTAAAAGACAATACTACCATTTTAATTAACAAGTATAAAATCAAATACTTTCCACGTAAAATTTCAAAACCAGCCAACTTTTCTTATCTGTTCCAACACAGTTAAAAACTCTATCATTTTTCATCTACTTCAACTTCAAAATCTCAGAAATTGATCAAACACCAAACAATAATTTTTTTTGTTTTTACATCCGTCATTTCCAATCGATAAGTACAATATGTTTAATTTCGTTTTCGCTAAATTAGTATACGTTTTTAATTGATAAATATTATTTCGATATAGATTAACATATAGATAATTTTTTTAACATATATATAGTTTTTTAAAGTATAAATAAGAAAAAAATTCATTTGTATATTATGGTCGTTGTAACAGCCGACTGTTTTTTTAATCATAATAGTAAGTGGTTGGGTTGATTTTTCGATTTTTTTATATAATTAAAAATTCAGTTTCGTCATGCAGATATGGTTGTGGTTCTAGTTTGTTATTTTGGTGATTTTGAATTGAACGAAAAAGATCAATATGTAAGGAAATGGTCGAGTAATATACATGGTGGTATTTATATTTCCATAACATCGGCCACATCATATACAAAAAATGTACCATGATTTAGCAAACAGGCTCAAAGTCGATCTCTCTTAGTACGATATGAAACACATTGGAGATAGCTCGAAATGATGACGTGGTTATTCTCGAGACAGTTGATCCTCATCCTGATCTCGCTGTTACACACAGAATTCTATCGGTAGTTCACGACAACGAGAATGGGAATGAATTTACAAATGAGGATTTGATTCTTTATCCCGTCAAATACATGAGTGGAGCATGAGCGCAGGGGGTGGATCGAGTGGACCGTCATCTAATTCTTCTCAATTGGTTCCTGATGATGAGAATTTGTATGTCGAACAATTGTTTGAAACAAAGAAAGATTTGTAAGAAGCTGCGCATCGAAATGCACTGAAATACAACTTTGTAGGAAGAGCTATGCTAAATTGGGCAAGTATTGTCATAACATGGGTACATCTAATCCTGGCTCTGCATTTTTTATTGAGACGGAGGGCCAAAATTGCTTTAAATTTTTCTTCATAAATCTTGGACAATGCATTCGGGGATTTCGAAATGTGATACGACCCCTGCTTTTAGTCGATGGTACAACTCTGAAAGCTAGATATGGAGGCAAGTTAATTATTGCTACGTGTCAAGATGCCAACATCTAAATTTACTCTCTTACATTCGACATAGTTGATAGCGAGAATGATCTGTCAATGAGTTGGTTCTTCACGAAGTTGATGGAAGTAATCGGGGAAGTCGAGGATCTTGCCTTTGTAACTGATCGAGAACCATCTATAATAAATGGTATTGTTGAAATTTTTCCCGGGGCACATCATAGGTATTGTATGTACTATATACAGGACAACCTGAAGACTAAGTATCCGGACAAAGTCATTGTTTCATTGTTCAAGAAAGCGGCTGAAGCTTATGATGTCGAAGACTGCAATAAATTCATGGCGGAAATAGGGAGTAAATCAATCCCGACGTGGGAATATCTAACGAAAATGGGAATTGAACATTGAGCGAGATCACATTTTTAGGACCTTGGTACAACATGATGACGCTAAACAATGCGGAGTCTCGCAATGCATTGTTTAAGAAGGATCGGGAGTTGCCTATCATCGCAATGCTTGAGAACATTCGTAACAAGTTACAATAGTGGTTTCACGATCGACGTGCGGAATCACAGAGTTGCCCGAACGTGTTAGCCTCGCTCAGGAGGATAAACTCTTTAAAGCTGCAGAGGTTGAAAAAGTTGAATGTAGAACTATTAGATGAGTTGCGCTTCTCCGTGAAATGTCTACGTAATATGGCATATATGGTGGATTTGACTGATAACACATGCACTTGTAATCGATTTCAGTTGGAGAATTTTTCATGTGAGCATGCAGTCGCGGTGGCTATGTTTAGAGACTTTGCAGCGAGAAACTTATGCTCTCCTTATTACACGGCTGATTATTGGAGAGCAACATAAGCTGAGACTACATTTCCTCTACCGAATGAAGTTGAGTGGGAAGTTCCTGATCATATTTTCCCACTTAATAGTTTATTGCCACCTGAAGTTGAACTGCATAGTTCTGGACGTTCACATACATCTAGAATACCATCTACCGGAGAGTTTTCTCGACCGCATAGGTGCACTTGATGCAGAGCAATAGAGCATACTCGCCAATTTTGTATAATTCAAATTCCTTTCGATGACAATTAGACAAATAAATAAACAATTTAATTTTCGATATTTACAATTCATAAATAAACAATTATATTTTCGATATTGACAATTTGTCTACAATATTCACAATTATTTGACAAATAAATAAATAATTAAATTTTGACATTAACAATTTATTTACAATATTTATAATCATTTCATAAATAAATAAACAATTAAATTTTCGATATTTACAATTTGTTTACAATATTTACAATTATTTCACAAATAAATAAACAATTTGTTTACAAAATAAACAACTTGTGATGACACCTTAGCACAGTCTCAAGGATATAGTCCAGTCCTAACTTCGATCTGTCCAACATTTGGTAGCACTCCCCGATTGTGCCGATCAACTGGGATAAAAGCACTGTCCCCTGCCCTGAAAGTACGTCTCGTGCTGCCTATTGTTTCTTTGGGTACCGTCCGTAGCTGCCTCGTCGCCCGCTATCCTCAGTCCAGTCACGAGAGCAAACTCAAATAGGGAGAAAGTAACGATCTTATCCTCGAGGTCGAAGTGAAGGGCATCGCTGTCGACTAGCCTAAGTAGGTGACATAGTAACACATCAATGATATGTCTGGAGTACTGTACCTCTCCCAACTGATATATGGGCCACAAGAAGGACTGATGAAAGATATCTATGTACTCATCATCCATCAATTCCAACACATTAGTAAAATTGTCAAAGCTACTGTTCCACGTACATTTTTCCTGCCATCTGTCTCAACTCCACAACTAAATAATATTATATCCTGCAAAAATCCAAATATGAGAACTTTCAACAATAGATAATGGAATAAACATAATTTTAAAATATTAAGCAAACCGAATTACAGACAAAAATATAAAAATAAATTAAAGAAAATAATATAATATAAAAAATTAAGAATTAAAAAGAGTTTTAAACTGAAAAAAAAATTAACAAAGAATATAAATATTACATAATTAAAATTAGAAATTAAATTTTATTACAAAAAGAAAAGAATTAAAAATCATTTTAAATTGAAAAAAAAATAAAAAAAGGCATTTGGGTCGACCAATTAAAACAGTAAAAAAAATTTAAGAAATTTTAAAACTATTTCCAAAAAAAATTATAATAAAAAAATTAAACAAAAAGAAATTATGAAAATTAAATAAATATTATTTAATTAAAATTGAAAAATTAAATTAATAAAGAATATAATTAAAATTTAAAAATTAAATTTTATCATAAAAAGAAAAGAATTAAAAATAATTTTAAATTGAAAAGATATTGGAAAAAAAAAAATTATGCAATCAGTCCAAAATGATTAAAATCCCAAAGGCCGATTGTTAACAATCGCCCACTTTAGGTGACTGTTAATAACAGTAGGCCAAAAAGGCCTACTATGTTTTACATAGTCGATTGGGCCGACTATTCTCATCGGAAATGGCAAGAAATCGTCATTTCCGACGAGTTAAGGTGCAAATACAGAAAAAAAACTACTTAAATCTCTACTATATCCAATGATATACCTAAATAATGAAAAATAAACATTATAAATAACAATGAATGAAAAATTCATCTCATAATTCCAAAAAAATAAAAATAAAAGACTAATCTTGTTGAAGATAATGACCGGTGTGTGGTGGTTGGCATTCGGTTTGACTGTAAGGGTGTTTCTTTGATTGGATTCCGACTTCCAACTGTGAGTATTTTTTCTTTTTCCTTCTCTTTCAATGCTTGAGTATGTATGGGTATTTTTGAGTTTTAACGTTTAACTTATCCTATTATATATTTTCATAATTTTTTTAAGTGATCAAATTATAGTATAAAAATATGGCCGAGTTAATTAGCCAATTCCACTTATTTCCTCTATACATAAGCTGAAAAATGACAATATCCTCACTTAACCGACACGTGTAAACCCCACGTTCTCCCCACTTTGAAAAGAAAAAAAAAAAAAAAAATGAAATCTCCATTTTCTCTTGCTCTCTTGCAAATACTTTAAAATATTTTTTTTCGCATAAGTTGATTTTGACAGATCTACTCTGATTGGAATCGAAAACGAAGCAATTCTAGAGAGTGAAAGCTGTTGAGAGTGAGAGAGTGGGAGCTGAAGAAATGGATGAGAATTTGATAAAACGGTTGGAATCCGCGGTGGCGCGGCTGGAGGCTTTGTCCGCTGGTGGTGCAGCGAAGATCGGAGGAGATGCTGCGGTGGCGATGGATCCGTCGATTATCGCGTTCTGCGATCTAATATCGGAGTATGTTGAGAAGGTTAAGATTGCTGCGGAGAATATAGGAGGAAAGGTTTTGGATGTGTCGAGGATTGTTGAGGAAGCGTTTTCCGTACAGAAGGAGCTGCTTATTAAGATTAAGCAAACTCAGGTTAATTAGATTCCTCAATTTTTGCATTCTACTGTTGAACTGTAGTTGTATTTTGGAGCTACACATGTATTTAGGATTTTCTTTGTTGCAATAAATGCGTTTTTTTATTTGGACATTTCCGTATATAATGGACTTTTGAGCATTTGAATATGCAAGTGAACTTATTTATATTAAGGTGTAATATGTAATAATGTTTGCTCTTTTTTATGAAGTTTGCCTACTTCGACTGTGTACAAAAATTTCATTTTAGAATTTGAATTGATTATTTTTATTAATGATGGATAAGATCTTAAATGCAGATTGAAATCTTTTGATGGTACTGGGTTTTTTTGGAGGATTCTTTTGTAAATGCTTCAATTTGTACACGCTGAGTAATCTGTTATTTTAACGAACCTGATGGAGACGCTGCAATTTATTTCCATTGTGAGAATTTATCTCACTATCAGATTTTTGGAAATAACTTTTTAGCATGTACTGACTTTTTTTGGTTCTTTTA
The DNA here is from genome assembly GCA_903798345.1 of Fraxinus anomala. Lineage (NCBI taxonomy): Eukaryota > Viridiplantae > Streptophyta > Magnoliopsida > Lamiales > Oleaceae > Fraxinus > Fraxinus anomala. The sequence continues at coordinate 9,046 of CAIGRN010175189.1, forward strand.
TTATCAAAAAATTTATTACCTTACATCAATGTCGGTTTGATGGTTCAAATTGGAATGAGATTGCCAAAGTTTCATTCATATTTCTCTCTGAAGTTCTAGCATCTTGTTATCATTGTGATGATCCAAGAGCAATTATATTATTGGCTAGGGAAAGAAAAAAGTGGAAGCTTGATGGTTTTCTGTATGAGATACTACAGTGTAAAGCTATGTATCAATTTATCAGTTTAAATGGTGAACTGGTTTGTTCTAATTTATTAAATTAACCTTTTTTTTTTTTTTTAAGTCTTAGCTTCTAATTTATTATATTGACCTTTTTTTTGTTGTCTTAGCTTCATCCTCTTCCTTGACAACATGGTGCTAAATTTACATTTGTTAACTCTGCAGAAACCTGACATGGCAGGGCTAGTTGAATTTCTTAAACCATTGAATGAGGTGATTGCAAAAGCTAATGCATTAACAGAAGGAAAGAGACCTGCTTTTTTCTACCACTTGAAGTCAGCTTCTGACAGTCTGACTGCTCTGGCATGGATTGCATATACAGGAAAAGATTGCGGTGGGGGCAAATCTCTATGGTAGCATAGCATATCTCGTATTTGTTAGATGGATACTTAACCCGCTATTTCGTTGTAGGTATGAGCATGCCTATTGCACATGTGGAAGAGAGTTGGCAAATGGCTGAATTTTACAATAACAAGGTTGATTATATCCCTCTCACCCCACCCCAACATCCTCCCTCGTAAAACAAGGAGGAAAGGATATAATCTTTCTATAGCTTTTGTCCATTGTTTGAACCCTCCTGTTATTTATTTGTTTATTTTATTTTTTTGGAACTAATTCCCTCCTATTATAAATTCTCCCACTAGCATATTTTTAATGGCAATAATGTTCTTCTCATGCTTGGTATCTACGGAAAAAAGACATTTGGTGGCTTGGGTTATGGTAATACGAAATAAAAGTAGAGGTAGTTTAGAAGTGGGAAATTATGGGACTAGAACTTGGATATGATTGAAATATGGCTTTGGAGATTTCCTTTGGAGCAACCTTTTGGGGTAGGGTTGGACCAAGAGTTTAGGATTCTAAAAGGATAATGTGAGGTTTCCTTGAAAACCTTTGGAATTCATATTTTAGGGATCTTCTTATTTTATCCAATTCAATAAATAGGATGTAAATGTATGAGATAGGATTTCATTTTGGGAGGAAGGGATCGGTTCTTCTTCCATTGATTTTTTTGTTACTAGATTATGTAATCTTGCTTACTTAATGGCACAATAAATTAGCATAGTCATATTTAGTGCCTGTTTGACAACCTTTAATTTATTTAATGGTTTGTTACATGATCATTTTCAACCATACATTCGTATAATAAAATATTCTACACGTATACCAAAAACTTTTTCCAACTTTTTAACGACACATCCTCCTAAAAATAATATTCAAAACTCCTTTTTTTCTACAATGGTGGTCAAATAGGCTCTTATTTAACATTAGGTTGTCCTGTATTACTAGTGCCAAGGAATAAAAAGAGTCATCTATCAATGCATATGACAGATATGAGTCAATTTTGACATGAAGTATGTACAATATATATTTTTTTTTTATGCAAAAAATTCTATTTTTAATAGTTTCCCTAATTTTATATTCCAGAATTTTCAAAATGGAGGTTGCCATGTCCTTGATGTTCCTCACCTGTCAGAAATTTGAAAAAACAAATAAAAAAAATGAAAAAACAAATAAAAAAAATACAGGATATTTGCCAAGGCATGTTAAAATAAAAAGAGTATAGTTGTGAACTTTTGAAAGATAAAAGATATCAATGAATAAATTGGGATGAAGCTGAAAGCTCTGTATTGATTATTCAATGAAAATCTGTGTCTTGTACAAAGGGGAATGTAATGAATATATACAGCAATAAATGACATCTTTTCCTAACAAACTACCTAACTAATTTACACGTGAAAACAAAACAAGCTGAAGCAATACAATTTGTACAAAGCAGCCTAACTAATCTCCTTCTAGAGAATTCTTCTATTGTATCCTTGTCAGCAATTCATCATGGCCTTTTTCTTGCTGACTGTGCACATGCTCTGGCTGACTGGAATCTTGCAGCTTCAATAGCCCCCCGCAAGATGGAGAGTAGATGTTTGGATAGACACGAATAAAAACTCTGTGAGCTTAAAGACTTGGTTAAAACATCAGCAATCTGTGAGCAATCTGTGAACATGTTGAGTCACAATGCGCCTATCTTGTATCTTATCTCGAACCAAATGACAATCGATTTCAATATGTTTCGTTCTTTCGTAAAACACGGGATTTGTAGCTATGTAAATAGCTGCCTTATTGTCACAATTTAGGATAGCTGCTTTAGGATGCTTGATTTTTAGTAAATATTCGAGCCAAGTAAGTTCACAACAGAGATTCGCCATTGCCCTGTACTCTGCCTTTGCAGAAGATCGAGACACCACATGTTTCTTTGATTTCCATGATATTAATTCTTTGCCAATGAACACACAATAACCCGTCACTGACCTTCTGGTGTCTACACATGCCCCCCAATCTGAATCACAATATCTCTAACTGTATTCTTTATTTTGTATGATAAAATGGCCCTTAACCGGTGCTCTCTTGATGTACCATAACACCTTATGAGCAGAATGTAAATGTGGAATTCTAGGACTTTCCATAAATTGACTTAGTAATTGAATTGAATATGCAAGATCAGGTCTGGTGATGGTTAAATATAGTAATCTTCCTACAATCTCCTGTAAAGTGATGGTTCAGGTAGTAGCTCCCCTTCATCTTTGCTAAGTTTCACATTTTGATCAAGAGGAATTATAGTAGGAGCAGAACCAATAGTGCCTCAATCCGCCAAGATATCTAGAGCATATTTTCTTTGGCATATGTGAATTCCATCTTCAGTTCTTGCTACCTCAATACGTAGAAATTATTTCAATTTCCCGAAGTCTTTGATCTTGAACTTATCATTGAGGGAAACTTTGAGCTCATTGATGGTATCAATACAGTTCCCAGCAACTATTATATCGTCAACATATACTAAAATAGTAGTAAACAAATTACCAGTTGACTTAGTAAGCAGGTTGTAATCTGCCTTTGATTGGATGTAACCCTATTTGACAATAAAATTGGAGAGTTTTGAATACCATTGGTGTGAAGCTTGCTTCAATCCATAGAGACTTTTTTGTAGCTTGCAGACTTTGTTTTCGCTGGCATTGAAATAACCAGGAGGTAGTTCCATGTAAACATCTTCATCCAAGTCACCATGCAAGAAAGCATTATTCACATCAAATTGACACAAGCTCCATCATTTGATTGCTGCAACTGCCCATAAGGTTCTAATGGTGATCAATTAGGCTACATGAGAGAATGTTTTGTGATAATCAAGCCCCTTCCGCTGCGTGTATCCTTTAGCTACTAAATGTGCCTTGAATCTCTCAACACTGCCATTCGCATTGAATTTCACCTTGTCAACCCACTTACATCCTATAGCTTCTTTACAGGGTGGTAGATTGGTTAAAGTCCAAGTATCAATAAGTTCTAAAGTTTCAATCTCAGCTTTCATGGCAGCACACCACCGTATTTTGTTCTGGTGTTTCAACACAAGTCCTTTGATGTATTATGCCTTTTTTTGAATAAATCCTGTCACGTTGAATTCTCCTCCGTTATCGGTTCTAATAGTTTTAATTCTAGTCTCAAACTGATTTTCAATCATGGCATAAAAGTTCTGTAAAGCAGTGGTGGCATTAGATTTAAAAACCAGCATGTAGATCCATGTGCATCTACTAAAATCATCGACAATAAATAAAAAATACTTAGAGCTGCTTAATTCATTACAATGTCCCCAAATATCACAATAGATTAATTCAAAACATTTTCTTGTCTTACGGTGACTGGTATTAAAAGGTAACTTGTGTTGTTTTGCTAAGGGGTAAATAGGACAATGACTTGTACGAGGAGACATAAGGAGATTTTCTTCAAGAGTGAAATCAGAACATGAAGCATGGCCTAATCTGTAGTGCCATAAAACAGAGTCCTCATTATTCTTAGCAGATTCAGAAGAGGAAAACAGACAATTGAACTGATTGAGAATATCCGATAAAGCTGAGGGAGAAACTTGCTTTTTCACCATGTGATATAGTCCACCTTTCACCTCACCCATTCCAATCGTTCTTCAAGTCGAAAGTTCCTGGATATAACAGTAGTTAGAAAAGAAAATAAGGCAGCAATTCTTAGTTTGAGCAAGTTTCCTTGCTGAAATCAAATTAAAGGAAAAACTAGGAATACAAAGCACATTATGCTGAGTGATATCTTCTGAGATTTTAACAGTCCCACGTTGGGACTGGGACGTTTTCTCCATTTGGTAATCCCACACAGTAAGAGACATTAGCTTTAATGAATGTAAAAAAAGAGGTAGAACAGATCATGTGATCTGTTGCTCCAGTGTCAAGGATCCATGGGATTTCAGAAATGTTTCCATGGTCATAATGAAATGCAATTAGACTTAGTGGTATACCAGACATTTTGTGATTAAAGTCATCTGATGGTGGAGGATTAGCAGGTGTTTGAGAATTGTTTGATGAGGAAGTTGTTGAGGACTTGTTGCTGGTTTGATGAGTGACAACAGTTGAGAGTATTCCTCTTGACTTAAGAATTTGACCCTTGTCCTTCACTACTTCCTGACTAGATGCTGTTCCTGCAGAGACCATGTTAACAACAACTTTTCCTTTGTCAATAAACCTGTGTCTTGACAGATATCCATTCAATTTATAACACTTATCCACTGAGTGTCCTGGCATTTGGCAATAAGAGCATGGTGACTTGTTAGGATTTGACTTGAAGCACCTGTCAAGAGAGTGACCTGCAACTTTGCAATAAGTGCAGTAATATCGGTCCTTTCTTTGTAGTTTCTTCTGCTCGGAAAGGCCATAGAATCAGAATTCACAGGATTTAGATTAGATATTTCTCGCCTTTTCTCGTCTTGTTGGATCAAAGAGTATACCTCATTCAAACTAGGAAATGGCTTAATCAGTAGGATCTGAGCTTAATCTCCTTATAGGACTCATTTAGCCCCTTTAAAAATTTCATAACCCAGTCTCTTTGCTGGTTTTGAACAACTATTTTCAAGCCCCCACAAGTACAATTGGGAATACTCTCATAATTCATCAGTTCATCCAAAAGAATTTTGAGCTTAGAGTAGTAAATACTCACAGAATCCTAGTTCTGCATCAAGGTTGTGATGTCCTTTTTAACTTCAAAAACACGTGAAGCATTTTGTCGAGAAAATCGCTGCTCAAGGTCGAGCCAAAGAAGGTGAGCAGTCTCAGCATAAATGGTTCTACTCTTAATGTCAATTGCCATAGCATTTTGCATCCATGTTATGACAATATCATTACACCTTAGCCAATGCTCCATCAGTGGATCACTGGGATCATTTGGTTCACATAGGGAACCGTCAATGAATCCCAGCTTGCTTTTGATCCTTAATGCCCTTCTCATTGAACGTGCCCAGGTGTGTTACGCAGTGAGAAGACTTATCTCCCCATTCGGCACGGCAAGCATGCTAACAGCTAGGCGTGAGACCTATTTTACCAAAGAGTCCATTAATGATATGATCATATGTAGGTATTCTCCATAACATCCTACTTATAGTGTGCGTGTGTGCCAGGTGTTCGAGTTTACCGGCCTAAGAATGAGGGGAATGCGGCCTTGAGGAGNCTATTTTACCAAATAGTGCACTAATGATATGATCATATGCAGGTATTCTCCCTAACATCCTACTCATAGCGTGCGTGTATGCTAGTTGTTCGAGCTTGCCGGCCTACGAATGAGGGGAAGGTGACCTTGAGGCGTAGTACCTTGGGAGCCAAACCTGTGGTCCGTGAAAGTTGGTATCAGAGCGGGTTCGCTCGAGCATGCGGTGTTGTTATGGGACACTGTCATGTGTTCTTGCGGAGAAAAGATTTTGGGCCACGGATCGCGTCGGCAAGCTGG
>CAIGRN010175193.1:0-20025 GCA_903798345.1 Fraxinus anomala
TTCAAGAAACCCCACAAAAATCAAAACCCAAAATTCAATAATTCTGATACTTCCACGAATCAAGAATTATGGATTCTTCAGCTTCTGATCCATCGAGGTGGGGAAGAGATAAAAGGGCCAAAAATAGGGAAGATAAAGGGTGAGAGGAGAAGGGGTGACAACAATTGAATGAAAAAAGGACAAGTGAAAAACAACCAAAAAATAATTTTAGTTAAATAATTATACATATAATAAAATGATAAAAGAGGAGAGTTGACTGACAGCCAATAGTCATCGTTTGTGCACTGTAAAAGATCTACGTAAAGTAGTAACGAAGTTCCCATTTGTCTATCCTATGGCTGGCTGCCGAATCGTGTATTTAATATTTTACATGTATTCTTACTTGCAACTAGAATCAAGAAAAGAAATTAGGAAAAGCCCCTTGTCCCGACTCAATGATCGGGTGGAGGAGGGGCGACAGCCCTCCAATAGGTGTTGGCGTCCCTGTTCTTGCTCCATCATTGAGTCGGGACAAGGAGCATGGCTCAAGAAATTAGAATGTTATCACAAAATTTACAGATGTTCCATGTGGTAATACTGATTTCTTGGACTTTCAACATTGTATCCAAGGATGCTAGACAGTATTATTTTTAAATTTGATGACTTGTCTTTCAAATTTGAGGACAAATCGACCGATCAATTAACATGCCAATATTGGGGTAGAGTCATCTATGCCGATGGTTAATTTTTCAAAATTTCTTCAATTAGAAAGAGCTCTCAAAAATTCTTCTGAATGTACATTACCTTTAAATTTTTGGAAACAATTCACAAATGCACAAAAGAAGTTAACTAATTTCTAATATATGTTTACACTTTTTATTAATTCTCAAATACTTTTTAATTATTTTTTTATTTAATTTGTTTTACTTAGAGCTTGTAACCCAAAGTGTTACATGTGTTGCGCACACATGTTTTCTTCACTGTCGTCACTGCCACTATCACCAATAATTATAATAAATTATGGTACATTTGTAACACACCATCTTCCTATCCTACTATCATCGCCATCACCACTTATAATATATCATGTTACACTATTCCGCTACCACCATCATCACAATCACTTCACAACCTTGTTATATTGTCACAACCACCATCACCATAACAACTACTTGTAATACTGTATGCTTTTTTATATTGTCATCATTGATCATGTCATCCCTACCATAATCACTTGTAACATTTATTATTACAAGTTACAACTACTAAGACTGCATCCACCACCAATCTTAATTTCCATATCCCATCAACATCGGTGAAAGCTCCTCTGCATGTTCCATTATAACATTTAAGAAATAAATTTGGATGCAAAAATGTTGCATTGTCATAACTATTCATTGTCAGATGTTTTACAGATACTCATATGAATATGGGCTCCACCTGAATAAAATATTATTAAAAAAATGTGGACCCCACATCTTCGTCTCATTTTTAGAATTTTTCTTTTATGTAATTGTAGCATTCCTCATTTGGATGGTGTGTTCATACGAGTAGAAAAAAAATTGGTGTTTGGAGAAATTTTGAAAAAAAAAATGTAGTGGAAGTAGAATAGAAATTTCAAAGGAAAATGGGATGGTAATTTCCACAAAAAATAAAAGTGGGGCCTTAATTTTTTGGGGCCCTCGTACGTTTAGGCCACTTGGCAGCCATCTATGCCCAGGCCGTCATTGTGTTTCGTAAAACTTTTTTAATGATCAAAAGCTGTACTTCGAGAAGAAAATAGCTTTTTTTTTAAGAACACGATACGACCTTTCTATCTCCAATTAATGTAATGTTTGATCAAATAAATATTTTCTATTATCCTTTCATCAAATACACGATATGCTTAGAGATATCTTTCACTAGAAGCTTAGAAGAAACTGAATCAATTTATATTAGTCATTTAAGGTTCAACGTGTGAAATTTTATGCTGAATAATAATAGTAAGAAAAAAAAATTATACACTATGATACTATCTTAAACCAAAAAATCTGTAAATGTAAATTTCCATAAAAAAAGTAATTTCGATCCAAGCGACTTTCGGAATGATTGTTTTCTTCATTTAAATTAAAAGGTTTTAAAGAATCCCTTAAAAGAAATCAAAACTGACCATTGCATTATACAATACAATCAAGAATATATTACAAAGAAAAATGTATTGAAAGTTTGCAGTCAACTGCAACACGTCTGAGAATAATCCAATCTAATCCATAGAAGAACACAAAAGTGATTATGATCACACAGAATATCCTTTCCACCCGAATATAAGAGGCTCGAATCTCAGAACCCAAAAGACAAGAAAACTGCATGTGAAGGCTCCGTCTTGGTGGTATGTAATGGTACCGTGGCATAGATGCGCTCTCAGCAGAGCGCGAAACACCATTACTTTTTCTCTGGCCGTTTATCCGGGCTATACAGGGAATGAAAAAACACTAATAAAATCTCTACTATCAAATATGAGTATAAATCCACTGGTTACCAACTTTCAGAACCCTTTTTTGGAGTTTGACTTTCTGACAAGACTTTAAAGGGACCGCTAGAACCAAATGGGTCAGAGTCGTCAAATGAAAAGCCACCACTATGTCCAAAATCCCTTGTGCTATTCAAGGAGTCAAACCTAGTGAGAGTCTCCTGACGGGGAGATGAAATGTTATCCTGCGTACTGAAGGAGTCGTACCTTGAAAAACTGTCAAAAAAGGGATCTCTCGATTCAGCACCATCTCTCGGAGGAGAATTCCCGGCCCTAGAAAGTGGGGACCCAGGAACAGAGTTCTCAAAAATAAACGGGCTATTCTTCTGGGGGGAATCAGTTCTTGCTGGACTCGCACCAAAATCACTCGACCCAAAGAAATATTTCTCTTCATGCTTCCCATGATCCGAGTCCTGCCAGAGTTTACAATGGTGGGGAACATCAACTTGAAAGCCAAATATCAGAGACAGGAATCCATATGAAGGCTTCAATCCGAAAGTGCAGACAACTAAGCAGGAATGAACATTGACATAGGACGTATGCTATAATAGAAATGGTACTGACTAGTCCAGGGACTTAATTACTATTTCATAATAGAAAATAAATACACTAATAATTACTGACAATGAACACAACATTATTAGAACTTCATGAAATTTCGTCCATGAAATATTATTAAACTTGAAACATTTAGTACCATGTGTTATCAAACGTTGTAGACAAAATCATAGTTAAAAATAAAAGCATGCGCGTGGAATTCGATTTAAAGTTACATTAAAAGCTTGTTCGGTACAAATTTTTCAAAAATCACTTTTCTCCAAAATCATTTTCAATCACATTCTTTTCAAGCAAACATTCTCAAAAAATCACTTTTCACTAAAAAAAATTGTGCAAAAACAAGCTTTAAGTCTCACCCTTCACGTAATCCCATGTTTCCTCCCCACTTTAAAGTTACACTAAATCGTTTTTGGCTTCACATGCACGCTTTTTTTCAAACACGAATTTGGCTGACGTGACATACTAGTTAATGTCGTTTGTGTCCACATTGTCGTTTAACAGTGACAGAGAATTTTAGGTTAACATTTCCAGATGAGTGACGATTAGTGTAATCGTTAGAAACGTGAGTCACTATTATTACTTCAACGAACATTTTGAAATTTTTAACAAATTTCAGTGACCCTTGTTGACAATTAACCCTGATGTTATAAGGCAGACAAGGACTTCACAAATCTACTCACCTTAGCATTAAAGCCCCAAACTGAATCAATGTCATCATTATTGTCAAAAGTACCCCAAGCAGGTTCATCAAAGCTTCTGCAGCACCGGGAAAATACAAAATGAGGGAAGGAGAGAGAAAAGATCAGACCCATATTACAGTTGGATGATGGAGAACATGCCATTACAAAAGATGTATGATGATATCAGACAAATACAAAGCAATCCAAACCTATGAGTTTCAGCATCTCCATCAGAGCTCTTCCTGAAATGGTTTTCTGAATATTTGGGAGACGGACTTTCAAATGTTGTTTGCCTTGCTGGACTTCCTTGTGGACTCTTTGATTCATCTTCACTGTGTGCATACGACAATTCTGTCTCAAAAGCACCGACACCTTTGCTGAAGGGTTTTTCAGATGTAGCATCAGGAATTGACCCCGAATCAGGGGAAAAGTTATGAGTTGGAGAAGAATTGTCTTCATGAACAGATGTTGACTTGGGATTTGCAGGAACAGCGACATCAAATGAAAATCCTGATAACAACAATGTATAGGTTAGTGTCTATACGGTAACAATAAGCGTAACAAAGCTGACAGTATTCAACAGTGAACCAATTGATTAGGGATGGTTGAAAAGCAAGAGACGCCAAACCTTCATCTTCAAACTTGTCCCAGTCTTCATCCCAGATTGACACAAAATCTGGGATCCCAGGTTGCCAACCTTAAAAATGACCATTGTTACACCAAAAGAAGTTAGTATGAAGGGACACCCGGGCACAACATATTTACATACATAATTATTTCCAGAAAGGTGAAAAATTAGTGAAATGCTGAATTGCTTGCTGGACAAAGAAATCAGAGATAACCTTCCGAATTTATGAATAAAGATAAGATTTAATCTATACCTTCCGAGACATCTTTTTCTCTAAATGTGCCAGTTAGCATGCTACTAAATTCTGAAGGTAACGCCCAATATTTACCACTAGAATTATTTTTAATATCACTCTAAGGTCTTTGTAAAGGTTTGTAAGGGTAGTTCATGCGGTTTTTTATTCATGATCTAAATGAACAACCACCTGTCTCAAATTTCCAAAGACAAGCTGAATGCAGATAAAACAGATAAGCTCATGCCAACTTCCACTTTCTGTGCTTGTCTGGTAGTGTTTTTTTAAGTGCTTATAAGCTGTGGTCCTACGGAATGTAAGGATAATAAGTGGGTAGTAAGTTGTAGATTTTATGGAATGTGGGGATATAAAGAATGTTTGACGAGCTTAAATTATAATTTGAGCTTTGCCAGACATGCTCTGTCTTGCATCTTTTAAAAAAAGAAAAAGGAAACAAAAAAAAAAAGGAAGGAAGAAAGAAAGAAAACAGTTCATAAAGCGCACCGGCCTTCCTCACGTTTCAAGGAGAAACTTTTCTGCCTCTTGGGATCAAACTTGCAAAAGTGATTTCTTTTTGTTTTTCCAAATGTCCCCTAGGCTGGACTTTTAGGGTGGGTGGGCAGTGGGCACAATAAAACCATTTTTTGATTAAAGAAATTCAGTTTGACCATTTATCAGTGTTACAACAAACATTATCATAAAAACTTAAGCATAAAGCTTAGGAGAAACAGTTGAACTACACAGTAAATTATCAAATTCAGACAAAAATATGTGAGGGATGCTAAAAATTGCAGTATAGAAAAGCTCCCAACTATATAAATAATTGTGCGTAAAATTACATAAAAAGTTACAGAAGATACCTGGCGGAAGCTCAATCAATGCTATAGATTTTATCTGTAAGTCATGTTTCTTGCAACGCTCAGCCATAGCCTTCAACAGCTCCTCAAGATCCGATTGAATACGATCAGCTCGAACCTAGACAGACCAGGAATGCATTTAGTGCTGCATAATTTTGTGTGAAGCCTAAGGTACTCCATTAACAATTGGAAACAACAGCACTCGTCCCAGTGAAGTTTTAATATTTACCTGAAGAATACCGTCTGCGCTACCACCTTGTTCCATTTTAATGATTGCTTGCTGCAACTCCTTTTTTCTCTCCTAGAAATGCATTACATAGAATTCAGAATCAGTTAATAAAATTTCCAGGACCATCATTCTAGTGTCTAGAACAATATGCCAAGTTAAACTTAGCCCCAAAAAAATGTAGATAATATAAATATCTAAAGACAGGCCACTGAAGAAGCTAGGATGAATAAAATGCAACTAATCATCAGCAAGAAACCATAATAGTGTAACAGTCCTGAAAAACAGGAGCATTCCAAGCAAAGAAGCAATAAAGATCGTATCATATATTGAAAACATCAACAAAAATTTGGGATAGCACAAGTTGACGTGAAAGAGAAGTATAACACAAATGACATTAAATCACCAGTACAACCATAACACAATCTGGGAACACATTCAAAAATAACTAATGAAGGACACCATAATTCACTTATTGGGAGAAGAAGGCAGTGATTGGATAAGTTAAATAAGTATGAATGACCTGAATTTCACAAAATGAAGCCTCTTCAATAGTTAGTTTAGAAGCAATTTCTGCAACTTGTTTGTATTTCTCTTCATATTTCTTGGCAAGTAACTCAGCCTGAAATAAGGGAAAAGGAATGGGCAAGGTTTATACAGAGGAACATCTGGAAGGGAACAAAATTTTTATCTGAAAACATACCTCACGCTTATCTGCTAAAGCCCTTTCTGTAATTTCATTAAGACGATTATCACACCTACTTTTGTACAAAACCTGAAGGAAAATTTTAGAAAACAAGGCTATAGTGCAACTAATGAAATTAGTATGCATGATTATAACAATATCAGAAGATAAGAAAGTTTTCATAGTATAATAACTCACAAGGTCTTGCATTTTTGTCCGATAGAATTCAATCTTCTCTCTGGAATCCAGAAGCACTTTCTCCTTATTTTCAACCTTCCATTGATAAAAGGAACAACTTCAATAACAACAAAACACCACAAAGCACGCTTGGTGCCACATCTTGTGAAAGAATGCAAGTAGCAAAATTCCCGAAAGAAGAGGAAAAAAATCCTCAGAGCTGAGGAGAAAAGGTAACTATCTAATCCTCGCAAAAGTCTACCTATGACCAGAGGCGGAACCATACTAACTTCCCTATGGTCAAGTGACCCAGGGGTTTGGAAACAATAAATGGCTGGTATTAATTTCATGAAAGTAACGACTGTAAAATTATAAACTGAAAAATGTCCTTAATATTCCAATATTCGGCACTGGTAAATATTAACTTGTTCAAATAACTCAATTTTTGTCACAGCTGGAAATAGAAAATTGCATAAGATATATAACACAACTGGAAATGAATTTTCAAAGCTAAAAAGTAACAACAAAACTGGATTCATAAATCTGCAAACATTTCATAACATAATCTCCCTATACTTGCATTACTCATGAAACTCAACAAGAGGATAAGACTAGATATTTTGAAACCATTCACGTCATGAACATTAAAAAAGACCACGAGAGGCCATGTCTGATGTTGCGGGGGGACTACCTTTTCATTGGATTCTGCCCCTTGAACTTTATTGTCCAAATAATTCTCCTCGCCATTACTGAGTTCACTCGTATAGGAATTATCCATTAGAGGACCTCTAGCATTCTGTTCATTGAATTGCATCAATCCATCAGGCTGAGAATAAACTGTCTGTGTTGGAGGCCTTAAACCAGCAGATGCAATAGGCTGGGAACCATGAGGGAGTTGCTGCGGTCTTATGCCTAAATACCACGAGAAAATACTCATTTTAAAAATAAATGTGAAATGAGAAATTAAGGGCTTGTTTGAGCCCCATTTTTGGTGTAGAATGTATTTTGGAATAGTAGATTGATGGAAAATGCGTGGTTAAAAAATAAGGAAAAATTTTGGGTATGTAATATTATTTTATTGAAAAATGTGAGGTTGAAAAGAAGAGATAGAAAAATGCATTTTGAAAAAAAATGAGGATCAAAAAAGGGCTAATCAGTACCGGTAGTGGCCCCCCAGCCCATGCTTCCATAAGAAGCAGTGGTTGGACCTGCCAAAGACAACAGAGTTTCATCGAGCATGACACTACTAGGAAGCACCGATGGAAGTGGCCGTCCTTCCCTGTAACGCTCCATTAAATATAGTGCAATGCAGAACTCCGTCAAAGAAAGCATGCCATCACTGTCTTGATCTGATAAGTCCCAAACCTGCTTTAAGATCTCTGAAAAAGACACCAAAAAGATTTAAATGACATCCCAAACATATAGGGTCAGCGAGTGTTCAAGACTTTGCTGAGGCATGTGTATAAGAGAAGGCAGAGATCATCACAAGGTGCAACATAAAACTGATTTAGAATTCTGCCTTAGCAAGGTAGAACTAAGAATATTTAAACACAGGATCAAGGAAGCATCAAAGGAGGCAACTTTGCAGACAGCGTATTGCTCTCTGGCTCTATAATATCACTGTGGAAATCCAATTAGACAAATATAATTTATCCCCCTAGTATATTCACTTAATAAATAATATAAGTGCAACAGGGATAATTTTCAAGCACTAAATCGACATGTATGTAATACCCCGAACTTTACATTACACACTTGGCCGATATGATTCATGCATTTCACATTTCATGCTATTTACATTGTCATTTGCATTTGCATCAATGCACATGGATGACGAATTGTAGGGTGATTTTGTGGCTGCTATTTTGGCCCTAAAGTATTTTGTATTATACTTTTGGGGAATCCTAGATTGTATATAACTTTTAAAATAGTACGTAAATATTTTTGTAATCTCAAATTAAATATTATGGTAACCTCGAGTGGTCAATTTTTATCCTATACATATATGTGTGTATAGTTATCTATGTAAAGGGACTAATTAATCAGCACGCCATTCCTATCTAGAAGAACATTAGAACAATAGGATCAAGACACTTTATGCATTTCAAGTCTCTGTTCAGAAAGTAGAACAAGGGGTCCATTGACACGAAAAAAAAGAAAAAAAAAAAAAAAACGAGGCTATTGTATAAGTTAGTCCAATAGCTTCCAAATTACTAAGACAAGAAAGCCGAAATTTTAGAAGTGGCATAATCAGAAACATAAACTACACTTCCAAGCGGGTTTCACGTTGCAAGGCAAACTACCAAATTTATTTCAGTAGTTTGAGGAATCTTAATTAAATAATCAAAATTAAAAGGTTGTATACCAAAGATATTGTCAGCTCTGATCCAACTCCCAAAATGAGCTTGAGCAGAATAATTTCAATTATAAAATTGGATCCGAATCTGAGTATCAGAATACATAGTTAATGCAGTATCCCCATCTATGCAGATTCTACAGAAATATATTCCTCGAATAAAATAAACATAAAAAATGTAGAACAAGATGTGTGCCAAGCTTGAAATAAACAAGCTTAATCATCATAGGAAAAAGCATGAAATAAAAAATAAAAACATTTATCAGTACCTATTGGTAGTCTCCAACTCAAGAATAGAATGTGTGCCTCCTCACCAGTGATCTTCCCATCTCTGTCAGTGTCTACTTCTACAAACACTTTGGCATATTTCTGAACGCTCGTGCGTGTCATTTTCGGCCATGAAATCTGAGAATGCTCTGAAGCAGAATTCCCCCCACCAGCTGGCGCTCCAGATGATGAGCCAAAAGAAGTAACTTGAGTTGAAACCTGTTGATTAGATTTTGGCAGAGATGATGTCTGCTGAGGCTGGCCCATAGATGGTTTCATGAGAGTGCTCTGGAAAGATTCAAATGGATCAGGCTTAGCTGAAGGCTGTGCCCGAGTAATGGCTGAGGAGGTAGGCACGCCACTGGCAGGTCGTGTTGGTGCAGATGAACCCTGAAGAGATGGAGATTGGGTGGTAGAGAACACATCCCCTCCAAACATTGAGGACACTGTTGAAACCGAATCTAGCGATTTTGGAGCAACTGGAGGAATTGATGGACTGGCCCCTCTGTTTGAGACTGGTGTTGGTCCAGTAGGAGCAACACTAGTTCTTCCACCAAACCAATCGTTGTTCGAGTTTGGAAGACCAGGACCGACCATATCACCTCCCCTGGGGAAATTCAGACCACCAGGACCTGGAGATGGTCGTGACGGAGTAGCAGCAGGCATAGGTAGAGGTCTGTTTGGTTCGTTACCCTGAGAAGAGAAATACTGCTGGATTGTACTCGTGCTTGAAAGTGGCTGTCCAAATTGCTGGTTCACATTTGAACTTGGTGGTACCTGTCTGAATTGCTGGTTCATGCCCGAACTTGAAGGTACCGGTCTGAATTGCTGGTTCATGCCTGAACTTGAAGGTGCCTCTCCAAACTGCTGGTTTATACTGGTACTTGAAGGTGTCAATCCTCTGAAGCCAAGATTATTAGAAAATGCTGGTGCAGCCGAACCCATCTGTAATGGAGGTGCAGCAACTGAGTTCGACTGTGGTGCAGGTGTGGCCGCTAGATTTATCCTTGGGGCAGGGATTTTGCCTGAAGCAGGACTGTATAATGCTGCCTTCACAATATCTGGTGTTAATTCTCGCTTGCTCTGAGCCACCGTTACAAGTTTAAGGAAATTATAAAACTCAGGACGGCTGAGATAGCCAGTGTGGCTCTGGTCAGCATGCATCCATATCTGCAACCAAATAACAGATCTTGATAAACATGCAAATGATAATCTAGATCTGCAGAAAAAAAAAGCCACACTATAGAAACTTAAGAAAGAAGAGTAAAGTAAAAAAGATGAGTAGTAATATATTCTCATTTCTCATCCATTATCAGGGGAAAGAATTACCACTTTCATGAAGTAAAGAAGATTGTATTACTTAAATTTTTTTATTTGGCTGTTTACTTCAACCTTAAGAGATTGTAATACAATTGATGGAGAACTGCTAATAATGGCTTATCGGTACAATCTAACAGAGCCAAATACCACTGTAAAAGTTGAAATACAGAAGAAGGTAAGGATGACATTTTAGTACTTCCATTTCTTGGGAAAATATATCCATAAGAAAACCTTAGTTGTGTCATCTTGTCTAGTATCATCAAGGCATAATAGAGAAAAAAAATTCTCGTCCTTCTTTTGACGTGAAATTTTTTTAAGGAATAGGTGGCATACATTATCACAGTGCCGCATCAGTTCAACAACTTACTACCAAGTTTTAACACTAAATGTGTACGACATCACAGAAGACAAGAAGTCCACTTTATACAAATCTAGCAAATCAGATATTTGATAAACAGTCAACGAAATTGTCGAGTGCTAAGCATCTAACTAAAAAGAACCCAATACTCCTACAAGCGGTACTTGCTTAATCATAAATAAGCCAACTCAAGATTGGATTCAGTATACTATATACTTAAAACACAGATTTGGCTCAAGGCAATTCGAAATAGCACGCTCTGCATAGTAGCTGATCATTAATCATACGGAAAATTCAAGAAAAATTACAGATTCATAAAAAAAGAATAACAGAAAAGAAAAGAGAGGAACCTGAGCGAGGACTTGTTTGGGCAGATTGGATCCCTGTAAGAAAGCAACAGCTTCTGCACCACTGATCTTGCCATCCTGATCCAAATCCGCCCTCCGAAAATACGCCTCAAATTGTTCCATATTTACTCCTCCTCCTGCAACCGCCATTCTTCCTTCCAAATTCTCATATCATCATCAAATAAAATAGCAATTTAATCCCTCCGCAAATAAACAAATCTACTGCCAACAACTAAAAACTAAAGGGTCTACCCAAAAAGCAGAATTGGTTTGAAGGAAGAAATGAATGTTTAATTACAGATGGAGAACAATTGATAGAGTAACAAGGGCTTCGAAAATTGTAATAGAATTATGCAACCACAGAGAATTGGAGATTGGGGCAAAAAAAACAGCAGGTTTAACGTATCTTTTTAATCTATTTCTGCTTTTGATTTCTGAAGGAAATGAATCAGGTGGGGGTTTATGTTGGCTTCCTTCTCCTCCCCAATCGACAGACGATCTGTACTGAGATCGGGAGAATGAAAATTATATTTTTACAGTTTTGGCCCCCATATTTGACAAATTATGAAGTGGCCCCACAACTTTTCTTTGTTGTTTATTTTGCTAAAATTCTACTTTTTAAGAAATGAGTACATGTTGGTCCCGCCAAAGGTGTGGTAAAAATGGATAATGCTTGTTGTACATAATTTATGTACGTAGAACGGTACATAATGTGATGTGGCAATCATCTGATAGTTGATGTAAAAGTGTGAGATTTGAATTAACGGTTGGATATAAACCACATGTAATTATGTGAATCACTATGTGAAAATTTATGTACTCCTAGCAAAGTCCGGTAAAAATTAGGTTAAGTTGGGTTTACTATTTTTCAATTTTGTAAAGTACTTAAAATATGTTTAGTACGTTATTTTTAAAAATGTAGTTTCAAAAACAAATATTAATTTATAACATAAACCTCAAAACATGAAAAACGAAAGTTTATATAAAATGCATTGGTTGATGCTTTGATCGAAAATACAGATAAAATATTCTCAGTCCACGTCAATAATTTTTATATTTATTTCGTATATTTTGAACTCAAATTATTGCTTATTTTTACTTTTGAAGTGAGAAAAAATATTGTAAAATTTACCAACTTTAAAATGTATATATTATTTGATAATATATTAACATAAAAATGTTATACTTTTACTGAATAATCAAATTTTATAAAATAAAAGGTCATAAAATAAATTTTTAAAATTTCAAACCAAACGTATTTTCTGATTTTTATTATGAGAAATAATTTTTCAAGATAACAAACCAAACGCATTCAATCTCAAAACGGACTCTCAAAACGAAAAACTGAAACATAAATCAAGCGAACCTTAGAGGCCGTTCCCTTTGTGTTTCAATTTTATGTTTTAAGTTTTTAATTTATTTTGAATTTTGTGTTTTGAGTATCCATTTTGAGATTGTTGAAAATGTGTTCTTTTTTACATTTTAATAAAGTGAAAATTACACAAAACCCTACTTTTTAAGATCCATATTCAAAAATGATTAAAGATTTAACTTTTCAAAAATCAGACATTTTATATTAAATATTAATTGAATAATTTTCATCTCAAACCCCAATCAATTTCATTTTAATTTTCGTCCTCCTCTCTTCTATCTCTCTCTACCTTCTCTCATCTCTCTATCTTTCTCACGTATCCCATTTCTCTCTCCCTACCCGTCCTTGCGTCAATTTGCTCTCTCACGAAAATGCCATCGCCGCCACTGTCGACGGTGAAATTCGTTGTTAGCTTTTGCTGCCCACGTTAGCAAATTGTGGAAACGAACTATGCAAGACGAGCAGCTCTGCACCAAGCACTACAACCGCACTCCTCTACAGCTTTTTTGGCCCTTGGTGGCTTCCGAGCGACTATACTCTAGCCACCTCTGGTCGCTTCTCAAGCCGTCTTCTCCGTCTTCCCCATCGGCGACGTTGATTAATTAAAAATCTAAGAAATGAATTTTTCCCTTTAAAAAATTGTTTTGAAAACGTTCAAAACGCGTTTTGAAAATTTTGATTTGATTATAACTGAAAACAATCATAACGACAAGTTTGTCATTTTGGATTTTCTTTATAAAATTTTAACTTATTTTCAAAAACGCGTTTTCTAAAATAGGAAAGAAAATGCGTTTTCACTGTTTTGAAAAATCGAAAACAGAAAACGGTAAATGAAGCATGCCCTTAGTGTTTGACTTTGAAAAATAGAATTTTAAGAAGAAAAAAATGAAAGTCAAACGACTACCTCTCTCTCTCTCTCTCTCTCTCTATATATATATATAGATATAGATATATATTTTAATTATTTTTTTTGCTCTCTTGTGTTTTGAATTTCGAGTTTCTTCCTCCCTCCTTGAAAGAGTAGTTGTTGCAAAATTGCAATCCACTAGTGACAACATCGATGAAAATAAAAGTATTACTGCCAGAACTAGTTTAAAATATGATCCAAATAATAATAATGAAAATGAAAAATTGACAGTAACTTGCAATTGTCAAGACAAGCGAAGAAAACACGAAATCGGTGAAACGTATAACTAAAATCTGAAATGAAAGCAAAACTATATCAAAATTGTGTTGGGATGTTGTTTGGAGAAGTATAATGTATAGTTGGATTGACGACTAGTTAATTTCATGATTGGCGAACAAGAATTATCGCCGGTGTCGAAGTGAGCAATTTGTCCGGGTTTCTATTACTATTTTTTGAATAGTGACTATATATCACACGGTCCACATTAACCAATGAAGAAAATATAAGATTGAAGTATTAAAATAACTAAAAGGGCAAAACAATCCCTTTTTAGGTGTCAAAACATAAGATCAGTGGGTTTATGATATAGTTTCACAAAAATGTTTGTGATCTTATATAATTTGAGGGTGTAAAATCGTATCTACAGTGGAACGAGCAAATACTAATAAATTAGACGGGACAATCTGCTAGGCAATAACTAATTATTGAAACACAAAAATATGTTTATGTGATTTTATATAATTCGAGAGTGTAAAATCGTGTCTTTAGTGGAACGAGCAAATACTAATAAATTAGACGGGGCAATCTACTAGGCAATAACTAATTATTGAAGCTTGAATTATACATGTTCAATCATGTCCCTCTGGTAGCTCCATAAACCATCTGAAATCAATTGCATAAGTGAGCATAAAATAAAATTTGAGCACGCGTGTGAACGTTGGTTGGTGGTAACTTTTTCAAGTTCTCCATCACTCGTTTATAAAAGAAATCATGCGTTAAACTGAATTATCTCATCTCTAAAGTCGAAGAAAAAGAATAATTCAGCACACTATAAACTACTCATTGGAACCGATACACAAGAAAGAATAGAATCAAGGGATTGCCTAACCCGAACAAGGGCGAGATGAACTATTTCAAGCAAGAATGCCATGACCTCAGACTTGAGAGGAATTGATAGATGTAAGAATGAATTGAATACTACTAATTACAAAGGGAGACAAAACATATGCTGTTGATGGCATGTTTGGCAAGAGCGCTAGACATTATTTTGTTAACGATCATGTCCAATACTGCATAAAAAACACGTCCCCAACAGTTTTTCTGCAAACTGAAGACAGGTAAGACCTACTGAGAATCTGATTTGTCTTCTGATCTCTTGTATTCAGGCTTGAGCTCATAGGTTCCTTGATTGGTTCCCTTGTTATTGTAAATGCAGAGAAGTTTAAGCATGTTCTTCAGAAATTGCTGCGACAAAAATAAACATCAGACAATTGCAAGTATGAAAAGATGTAGTGGTTGATGTTCCAACAAAGTAAAACAAAAAATACATCAGAAATACAAGGCAAGACACCTAGGACAACTGCTTATCAAATGACCATAAATTTTTCTACCCACGAGATGTTAAATGGAACCAGCAATAGTTAGATCATACCATCAATTCTTAGGACAAAAATAATTCGTTAACAATTTTATATAGGATCCCTGAGTAACATGATTCTAAGCATAGGTACTGTACAACGTCTAAGAAATTTGATGGCTCGCCAACTTATGCAAAAAGAAAAAAATAAGATCATCAGGCTTATGCAAAACAAACCCTTTTTAGGTCTTGTAGAAATTAGCAAGGTGAAATATAACCAGGGCAGCACAGAGTAAGTTCAGTATATCAAGTTACGAACCTCAGGCTGATCCGTCTCAAGAATAAGCTGTTTTAGCGTCCAATTTGGTTGTCTTTCAAAAAGCTTAAACAAGATCTTTTCCATTTCTTCGGGGTCCCTTCTCGTTCTTTTCATTTCTGACCCCTTCGTGGCCATTTTCCTTTTATCCTATTTAAAAGCAGAGCTATATATGTATGAGATGGCATTTTATCTGCACACATTCTGTTACAAGCATAAACAATGGTAAAGTACCGTGGATCCAGAAGGCTTTGAATCAACTGTCCCAAGCATAGGCCTCATCCTCATATGCATTCCACTATCATCATCAATAAACTGCAGAGCAAATGTTAAAGTTGCGGAAATGAGATTCTACACATCAAAGTAGAAATAAATGAATAAGAGACTTCTCCAAAGATAAGAGAAGTGAATGATATTACCTGTGTCTGTCTAGTTCTAGTCATATATTTTTTCGTCCTTTCCCGGCATAGTTTTGCATAGTCCTCCATATTTTCATTATGAGGCTTCATGTCGAATTTGTGATATATTTTCCCTTCAACAGAAAGCTTTTTACCTAGAAGTAGAGATTTCTGGTTTGTTAAAAACACACACACGTACAAAAATTAAAAAATAATAATAATAATAATAATAATAATAATAATAATAATAATAATAATAAATTGAACAGATGAACACAAATAAAAACAGAATGATTCAGAACATAAGTCATCATACTGCACTAATTTAAAAAATTCAGTCTTAGCCTCCATTTGGCAAACTTTATAAATCAATTTATAAATGATCAAACTTCATTTTCAACCACACATTCCAATGGACCAATGAGTACATATTGAGAGAGTGATCACGTCATCTAAGTTGAAGATGTGATCAAAAAACAAATTAATCTGTTTTCTAACAACTTAATAGCGTTTAGAAGAAATCATTTCAACGTGATGTCAAAGCTCCTTTAGGCTCTGGCCAACATAAATCTCTTAGGTTTTCTCATCAATTAAGCAATCTTATTGCTGGTAGAAGTGAGAGGACCCAGTAAACTATTCAAAACTCCAGTAATCCAACAGGGAACAACTTGAATATCTCCATTATGAGTTGGCATCATTCCCAAATTTATTTTTCTACCAGTACTGTCAATGTAGCAGTTGGGTGTGCATTGAGATAGAACAGTGCTTACCTTGGCATGATTCAGAAAATACGGACATAGGAACGAAATCGGTGGACATGTCCATAGAGTAGCACTTCGGTATGTTTCCATATGCATTACCAGCCAACTCCATGGTAAACTGATCATCATGTGAACATTTGTGGAAAATGGAGAGGAAAAAATTAGAAGGATTGCAATAGCATCTCAATTTACGTCATTACAATTAAAAAATATATTACATTTCTTCTTGTCAACCTAAAATAAATAAAAGATTAAATTAACCTAAGCATCAAGAAAATACAAAAAAAAAAAAAAAAAAAAAGATGTCTATTGTTAAAATAAGGTGAGAATTATGTAGAGAAGAATGGCATAAGCTGCACGTCAATACCTAGTGTATCAAACTCATTTTCGTATCATACAAGCTTCACTTTTTTATGTAGTAAAACAAAGATAAAGCATTATTAAACCTTAAAAGTCTCTCCAGTGAATAATCTTAGTCCAAATCACAGCCATTATGTCTTTATTCAGATCTACGGTGGATTATTTAACATGTATTCTTCTGATGTAAAAAAAGCTTGGGTCATGCTGAGACCTCATAATTTGTAAGACTTGCCAAAAGAACAAGAGTAAGGAGATTCCAAGTTTAGCAAAATTCTTAAGATAAAGAAAGCACGATCAATATTTTCAACTACTATTGGCAAATTCATATTACACACTCCACTAGAAGATCAGGGACCATTATCTGGAATTGGTAATCACATCTGTAAAAGTAAAATGCAATAATTCAAGAATACAAATGGCCAGTAAATGGAATTTATTTATTTCAATAACGATCTTGTTCAATTCTTCTCCGGTTCTTTACTTAGCCATCTACCTCTACTATTCACATAAAGAAGAGACGCCTTTTACTGGGAAAATTATGAAAGTTTCAAGAACATAACAGGGCTCAATGAGAAATTGTATAAACAGATTCTTCACAAACCAGCAAAGATGAGTCCCACATCCCCACCCACCCACACCCCCAAGCTATAAATCATACATTAAGATGAAAAGTGGAGGACCATCTGTAAGATAAACATGTATTGCTATAACCAAATCAAGGCCATACACCACCATTCAGAATCCTATTGCTCCCAGGACACACGCAATGAGTAAAAACAAGTTTCACTAGCACACAATAATCTCACAGAAAAATTCAATTTGCACCCTTTGAGGTTTTTCAATTATTAAATATTGATTCTTCCATCCAGGCCCATGAAGTTTCCGTTTCATTTTCCATTGATGCACAAAACATCAGTACTATTTTTGCAAATATAAGCTTCAGTATGAACAAATATCAAATTCCAGGTGCTTTATGAGATTCTTGTGAAACTAACTACATGCAAGATAGAATACACACAAAATTAAATAAAACAAGTACAAAATCTAATCCATGCAATTAGAAGAAATAACAAAGAACCCAATAATTATGTAATCTGAAGTATTAAGAAACAATCGACGGAAATAATTGATTAAATGCAATAAACTTTTTTGCACTCTGCGTGTCTATAGTGGAATGTGCATAGATACCTGGGTGGAAGAGAAATCGTTATTGGGGAGGAGGGGATCGACGGAGACGATGACTTTGGCGACAGTGGGACCTGAGTTACAGAAAGGGTCTTTGGCACCATCGGCGGAGAAAGGCAGAGGCGGAGGCTGGGGGAGGTGGTTGTTTTGCATGGCGCGTGAGACAACGGGAGGGCACTTCATGAGCCACACGTGTCGCTCCGCCTTACTCGTTTCCAACTGACTGTTGTCCGCATTTTTTGCCGCCGCCGCCACCACATTCTCCGTTGCATTATCGTTGCTGGGTTTCTCCGCCATGGAATGTGGTGGTGCTTGTGGTGGTTTTGGATGATCTGCAAATAACGAACCGGTGACTGCCAATTGTGATGTGCGTACTTTCGATTTAATACTTTTTGGGACCAAAATATAATTTTATTAATAAATGTACATTTGAAAATGATTTATATTTTCTCACTAAAGTAAAAAATGAGTAAATTATTTAATTTTGATACTGACGTATTAATATTATTTTCAAAAAAAAGTATCATCAGAAAATTGCATTATTATTATTTTGATGTACATACATCAAAACGCGATAGTTTTGATCTGAGTCTCGACTTCTTTTTGAATTGAGATTTCCTCTAACAAATTCTGCACCTTCATGTTGATAATACGAGCTTCATTCCAATTATTGCAAATCATGTACTCCGTGACACTATTAAACGCATAGAAGAATTGTCGATACATTCAGCATGTACTTATCATGTTATCCAATGACATAAGTGTTGTTACATGTATATCAAATTTGACATCACGTGTGTTGATAATTTTTTGTACATTAATTTTAACAACATTTTTTTTAATCAATATTCATATTTCCTACAGATACAGGGATGTTATCCAAGATTTTAAGAAGGAATGTACAAATAGATTAACTCTTTAAGATATTGGAACCTTTATAAATTTAATAATTATGTAATTAAATTTAATTTATTAATAATTATGTTAAGATATAATCCTAGATTTGTTAAAAGTTAATAACCATCCCACGGGATTTGGACCACTCTTCTTAAGGCATGTTCGATATGGCTTTTGAAAAACTAAGAGTGACTAGTGAAACTAAGAAACCGTTTTTAATTTATTTAAATAACTTTCTGAAAGTACGTTATCCAACTAAATATTTGTGACGTTAATTATGCTCAAGAAAAAATATGCTTGGGTAATAATCAGTTGAGTGTTCGGTAAACTATTGTTTCAGAATTGTTGTAAATTTTAAAATTGGCACTTAAGCGTTTGATAAATAAAACTACTTATTCATTTATGTATGTATACAATTACTAAAACATACATTAATTATAAGGATGTCACTTTATATTATTTGTTCGAGAACACCTGCATTGCACGATTTTGTAATAATATTTTGAGTTTTTATATTATTGAAATTAATAAATAGAAATATTTCAAGCAAAACTTGCGAAAATTCATCACATTCAAAACCTACTACGTAAAAGAATATTTATGTATAAAATAATTTTAGTGACATCATTATAATTAATGTATGCTTTAGTAATTGTATATATTACTCTTAATCCATCAAAGATCTTCGAATCATAACACAAATAATGTAAGAATTTCTTTATGAGGTTTGGCTTGCATTAATGGAGCTTACATCCCCCGTAGCTCCACTATAATGGATGCTCATCGGTGACATTACGGGTGAAAAATTGGCTAATTGTTGAAAATGGATACAACCCTTATGATAAATCTTTGTCGACAATATTTCTTATGAAATACAATCTAACATTTATATATTTAGTACATTCGTGAAAAAAAAATGTATTTTCTCACAAGTAATTTTTTTTATATAACTCAGGTATCCAAGTTTCGCTCGTCTAATCATGAGGAGTGGCGGTCTTCCCCCCTGGTTCGCCACCCGGGTTAATCCAGATGCCCACAGTTTTTACACACTTGAACCGAACATTCGGCGATTCT